>JAJPUD010005875.1:109663-141242 GCA_023553655.1 Myrmecobius fasciatus
TACTGAGTACTTTACTCCTTCCTTCCTTCCTTCCTTCCTTCCTTCCTCCCTCCCTTCCTTCCTTCCTTCCTTCCTTCCTTCCTTCCTTCCTTCTTTCCTTCTTTCCTTCCTTCTTTCCTTCCTTCCTTCCCTCCCTCCTTCTCTCTGTCTCTGTATGTCTTTCTTTCACCATCCGTCTGTCTTTTCTTTCATGCAATTGTCGCTATAATGGAAAATAAGACAAGAAAAAATGAACAGAAGAGAGCCAAGTACTATGCAAGTTCCAAATTCCTACTTTAATTGGAGATGGCTATAACACGTGAGTTATTCTCACATTGTCCATAGGCAAATTAGCCAATTAAAAGGCAGGAAAAACTTTAGCCAAAATGGGAGGTTGTCAAAGTTTGCCATTTGTATCTCCTATTTCCTATCTCCTCTACAGAGATCTCCTCAGCAAGACTTCATGAAAGGCATCTTCTTGTATTCTGTTCAAGACAATATTTCTTTAGAAGCCTATTCTTATTGAGAAATAAGAAATAAGTCTCATTAAGGTAATAAAACAATCTATACTTCTTTAAAGTTTTGAAAACAATTCATACATATTATCTCTTTTGATGTTTGCAGCAGCATTGCAAGGAGTGTACAATTATAATATCCATTTCACAGAGGAGGAAAGGCTGAGGAATGCAGCATGTGGATTCAACCATTAGCATCTTAGCATAAAAGTGCTTATTATATTAATGATAGCCAAATTTATATGATGGTTTAAGGTTTACTAAGTACATATATTATCTCATTTAAATATAGTGCATACACACATAAATAAATAAATACATAGATATGTATGTATGCATGCATGCATGTATATGGCAATTAGAGTTAAGTGAATTGCCCAGGCTCACACAGCTAGTAAATATCTGAAGCCAGATTTTAGCTCAGGTCCTCCTGACTCCAGGACCAGTGCTCTATCCATTATACTATGTAGCTGGCTCAATAATAAATGTGTGTGTGTGTGTGTGTGTGTGTGTGTGTGACAGTATCAAATAATTAAGTAATAAAAATAAGATAGATTTAAAAATAAAAAAACATTGAGTGACTGATCTAAGTATGAGAATTAATTTTTAACTTCAATTTATGTGATAGCCACAAGTATTCTAGATGATTAAGCAAACAAATGATGACAAGAAATAATTGGGAACCTATGAATGCTTTTAAATGGTTTTGTATTTCATTTAAATCTTTTCCTTAAATGCATTGGTATAGGAATCTCTCCTTATTCTGGTGGAGATGAAAAGCCTGGCCTGCATGAGTATCAGGGCAGAGTTAGCCAGAGTGAGAGAATCCCAACCTTCCTTACTGTTTGTCAGAACTCTTCAAGCTTCAAGTAGTTTTGGATGCTTCCAGTTTTGAGAGGGAAGATGAAAGAGCCCCTTCTTCAGATTGCTGAAGGAAAGTACTCTGGGAATAAGCTGGCATAAGAGAAATTGATGGTCTCCATCAATCCTTTACCCCAGCTTGTTATACTAAAAGTCATGCAAGTTTCCCTTTGGGTGAGATCCAGATTGAACTTGTCTATCTCTTGGTTGAGCTGAATTTTGTTTACACTCAATGTGTATTTTTTATTTATATTGCCTGATAAATATTCTCCTGTGTATATCTTTTCTGATTTCTGTTTTGCTTTGATTTGGAAAAGTAGGTCTTCTTTGATAATTGCTAGTTGCTATGTGTGGTCATTGTGGAACTGGTATTTAGTGGAAAAGAAATCAAGTCTTGGATAAAGAGCTATTTCTTTAGGTGGTATTGTGGAGGTCATATGGAACATTGTGTTGATATTTTGTTACCTGGAAAAGTAGATCCGTATTTTACATCAATTTCATGATGGCAGGTTCTGAAATGGATAATGCTCTCATGCTTTCCATCACCAATGGAGCGATACAATGATGTGTACTTACTCCCATACTTTTTGTATGATATTTAAAGTCATGTTGTTAAACGCCTTCATTGAGGACAAACATGACATCAAAGTCAGCTATTGTACAGTTGGTAAATTCTTCAACTTGTAAGGGCTACAAGCTAAGACCAAAGTGTAGGAAATGTTGATGCATTTTTTTCTATAGATGATCATGCACTCATGCAGCTTCTGAAGCTGAGATGCAACAAAGTATGGATCTTTTCTCTGCCACTTGTGCTAATTTTGGCCTAAAAATTAACACCAAGAAAAAACAAGTGCTTTATCAGTTAGCACCATACCATCCATGTGTAGAACCATTGATTTCAGCCAATGAAAGTTGCTTCATGTAACACCTTTCCTTAAGTGCACTGATATGGTAATCTCTCCATATTTTGGTGGAAATGAAAACCCTGACTTGCATGAGTTCAGCCAGAATTAGCCAGAGGGAGAGAACCTCAGTCTTCCTCACTCCTCATAAGAACTCTTAAAGCTTCAAGTAACTTTGGATATTTCCATCTTTGAGAGGGAAGATGAAAGAGAAGCATGTAATATTTACTTATCTTGACAGTGTAGTTTCCCAGGATTTACACATTGATAATGAAATTGATGCATCATCAGAGCTAGCTTAGAGTCTAGGAGACTCCAAAAGGAAGTATGGGAGAAAGTATGGTATTAGGTTGACTACCAAACTGAAGGCTTACAGAGTTGTTGTCCTGACCCCATTGCTATATGCATGTGAAACCTGTACAGTACATCAGAACCAGGCCAGGAAGTTGAATTGGTGCCATTTGAATTGTCTTAAAAAGATTCTGAAGATTACTTGATAGGATAAGATACCAGTTAATGAGATTCTTTCTTGAACTAAACTGCCAATCATTCAAACTCTACTGCAAAAGGTGCAACTCCAATGGGCTGGCCGTGTTGTTCAAATGCCAAATGTACCATTGCCAAAGACTATTTTATGGATAACTCACACAGGGCAAATGCTCATATGGTGATCAGAAAAAGCATTACAAGGATACTTTCAATGTCTCTCTTAAAAACTTTGGAATTGATATGTGTGACATGGGAGACACTGTCACAAGCTCTCCCAGCATGATGTTGCCTCATCAGATAATGTGCTGCGCTCTATGAAAAAAAGCACAATTGAAATATCTCAAAAGAAAGTCAAAATGTGCAAATTTAGAGAATTCACACCAAATGTTCATATGGAATAATTGTGGCCAACCCATGGTAGAACTTTCTGAGCTCATATTGATTTGATTGGTCACAGCTGGGCATAACTCTAACTAGACTCTGAACTAGACTTTAAGACAGTGATGCCCGGGGTGGTTCTCTTTCATGATTTCCTGGAGGAGAGCGTCAAAGTTCCTTTTTTCGTCATGGCTTTCAGGGAGTCCAGTGATCCTTGGATTGTCTCTCCTGGATCTGTTTTCCAGGTCAGTTGTTTTTCCTGGGAGATAGTTCATGTTTTCTTCTGTTTTTTCAGTTTTTTTTTTTGTTTTTGTTTGACTGATTCTTGAAGTCTTGTTGAGTCATTTACTTCTATTTGTTCAATTTTAATTTTTACAATATTATTTCCTTCAGTTGTCTTTTTTGGCTCCTTTTGTAGCTGGCTAATTGAATTTCTTGGTTCAATGCATTCTTTTTCCATTTTACCAATTTTATTTTTCAGTGAATTGTTGTCTTTTTCCAATTCACCAATTTTGTTTTTCAGTGAATTGTTGTCTTTTTCCAATTCACCATTTTTATTTTCCAGTGAATTGGTGATTTTTTCCAATTCACCAATTTTGTTTTTCAGTGAATTGTTTTCTTTTTCCAATTCACCAGTCCTGTTTTCCAGTTTTTGACATCTCTGTTGCACTGATCTCAATTTATTTCCCCATTCTTCTTCTAGCTCTCTTTTGAGATTCTTTATGCAATCTTCCAGGTAAGCCTTCTGGAAGGGAGACCAGCTTAAGTCCGCCTTGGTGGCTTCATCTGGGATCGTTTTCAGAATCTCATGATCTGGGGGCTGCCCTACTTTCTCTCCGTAGAAGCTGTTTATGGTGAGAGCTCTCTTCTGCTTCTTGCTCATGCTTTTGAGCTGAGGTATCAGTCACCAGCAGGGAATTCTGCAGCAGTTTCAATTTGCCCTGGGGCAGTTTGCCGAGTTGACTTCCTGTCTGGGGCTGATTGCAAAAGATCTGCACTAGGACCATGTTTTCAGCTGCTCTCAATCCACCCTTTACCAAAGGCAGATCTGCCAAAGCACCTGCCGGCAAGCAGAGCAAAGTGGCCCAGGTGTCTCACAGGGACTTCCTGGGTGCCTAAAATCCGCCTCTGTCGCAGCCTGACTTCTGCCCGGAGCACACTGGTGTCTGATTGCAGCCAGCGGCTGATTCCCCTGAGACTAACCTCTGGAGTTTTTTCAAAGTAGATTTTTGATAGAAGTGTGTTGTAGTCCAAGTGTTTGGTGGAGCCCTCACTCTAAAACCAGTTTGGAGACTCAATTTGTCTGGGTCTGAGGGAAGGTCTCAGGAGCTCACAGAGAATGCTGTCTGCAGTTCGCCATCTTCAAAAAATTATCCCAAGCCATTCTCCAATCGATAAATGGTCAAAGGATATGAACAGACAATTTTCAGAGGATGAAATTAAAACTATTTGTAGTCATATGAAAAGGTGTTCCAAATCACTATTGATCAGAGAAATGCAAATCAAGACAACCCTGAGGTACCACTACACACCTGTCAGATTGGCTAAAATGACAGGGAAAGTTAATGATGAATGTTGGAGGGGATGTGGGAAAACTGGGACACTGATACATTGTTGGTGGAACTGTGATTGGATCCAACCATTCTGGAGAGCAATTTGGAACTATGCTCAAAAAGTTATCAAACTGTGCATACCCTTTGACCCAGCAGCATTTCTATTGGGCTTATATCCCAAAGAGATCTTAAAGGAGGGAAAGAGACCCACATGTGCAAAAATGTTTGTGGCAGCCCTTTTTGTAGTGGCTAGAAACTGGAAACTGAATAGATGCCCTTCAGTTGGAGAATGGCTGAATAAATTATGGTATATGAATATTATGGAATATTATTGTTCTGTAAGAAACGACCAACAGGACGATTTCAGAGAGGCCTGGAGAGACTTGCATGAACTGATGCTGAGTGAAATGAGCAGAACCAGAAGATCATTATACACGGCAACAACAATACTATATGATCATCAATTCTGATGGACATGGCTCTCTTTAACAATGAAATGTTTCTAACCACTTCCAATTGTTCACTGAAGAAAGCCATATACACCCAGACAGAGGGATGTGAAATGTGGACGACAACATAACATTCTCATACTCTTGATTGATGTTACATTGTGTTTCCTTTATCTGATACTTCTTTTGTGTAGATACGATTTTTCTTGCACAACAATGATAAGTTTGGAAATATGTATACATATATTCGACTTGTCAAGTATTTTAACATAATTAACTTGTAGTAGATATCCTGCCATCTAGGGGAGGGGTGGGGAGTTGGGGGAAAAATCTGTAACAGAAAGCTATGTAAGGGTTAATGTTGAAGAATTACCCATACATATGTTTTGCAAATAAAACAAAATTAAAAAAAAAGACAGTGATGCCATTTTGGTCCTCTTCAAGAAAAAAGACAACAGCTATCCAACCAACAGTAGATATAGTATAGAACTTAGAATCTTCATATCCCAAATCAGGAAGACTTGAGTTCAAATAGTGCCTCAGACACCTACTAATTATATGATCTTGGATGAGTTGCTTAATCTAGGTCTTCTTCAGTTTTCTTGTCTATAAAATCATTATAATATAGCACCTACCTCCCATAGTGATTGTCAGGTTAAAGTGATCTAAAATTGTGAGGTAATATTATGTAAAGTATATGGCAAATGTTAACACTGTATATAAATATTACTACTCTTCCTTCTCTTCCTTTTCTTCCTCCCTCTCCTCTTCTTGGTATTACTGTGATCACTTTTCCTCTTCCTCCTCCATATTCTCTTTTAAGATTTACAATGGACATTTTTTATAATGGGCTTTTTAATAGATCTTATATGGAAGTATTGAATTTATTAATATTTTCTGATTTTATAGATAAGGAAACTCAGACAAAGAGAAAAGATAATATAGGAAGATGTTCAAATGTAGTTCACGTCTGATGCTGAGTGAAACGAGTAGAACCAGGAGATCATTATACACAACAACAATATTATATGATTATCAATTCTGATGGACATGGCTCTCTTCAACAATGAAATGTCTCAAACCAGTTCCAATTGTTCAGTGAAGAAAACCATACACATCCAGAGAGAGGCATGTGAAATGTGGACCACAATATAACATATTCATGATCTCTATTGATGTTTGCTTGCATTGCGTTTCCTTTCTCAGATATTTTTTGTTCATGTAGATACAATTGTTCTTGCACAGCAAGATAAGTATGGAAATATGTATACATGTATTCGACTTGTCAAGTATTTTAACATAATTAACATGTAGTGGAATTCTTGCCATATAGGGGAGGGGAGAGGACTAGGGGCGAAAATTTGTAATGGAAAGCTTTGTAAGGATCAATGTTGAGGAACTACCCATACATATGTTATGCAAATAAAAAGCTTTAATAAAAAAAAATTAAATTTTTAAAAAAGACTTAAAAAATTGAAAAACAAATTTACATTCAGTTTTTGGTTACTAAGATCCTAAGATGTCTTCCTTCTTTTAAGTCTTATCACTTAGAACACCTATAAGATGCTGGTGTTGACAAATAAAATTTTAAAAACTTTAAAAAAATGTAGTTCATGTCACTACAAAAACCCAATGTTCCTTCTACTATGTCATTTAAAAAAAGCCAAATAATTATGCCTGGAAAGACATAATAGTGTGGTGAAGTATGTAACAAGCTTCTCCCATGCCATTCTGGGAGTCCCATAACTATCCTTGGCTTTAACATGGAGAAAGAGAAACAGAAAATCCTCTTGAATGTACATCCATTGTAAAGTATATCCACAAACTAGGAAAAACACCAGTAATCTAGTAATAAACATTTAATTAAACCACACTGAAACATAACTTTCTCCATGCAATGACATAATTTATAACTTTCATCAACAAATGGAAAATGTCTCCCTTAGATTCCTATGGCAGTGGAGTAAAGAGAATAAATTCTCAAGATGGAAAACCCATCTTCCAGACAGAGAGAGAGAGAGCTATGTAACAGAGTACTCTGGGAAGAGCTCCTGGTCTTTTTAACTACCTTTTGGTAAGTTACTACCAAAACTGTTATATTTTTCAACTAGCTCCACCTTCTAGTCTTCAGCTCAAATATTTTCAATTATAGAGGCTCACCTTCATATCTACCATTTTAACTCCAAACCTTCCTCCACCTATGACTCATTACTTCCTATGCTGCTATTTCTATCAGATTTCTTGGTATCCAGTTCAGATATTTTCCACTTTCTAATTCTCAGAAAAATGCATTTAACTTACTCTTTCTAAGCCACAGGTTCAAGTAAAATATCTTACAGGCTTGTGAAGTTCAAATGAGATCACATATGTAAAAGTGCTTTATAAAATAATATAGTCTCATACAGTATTGCCTTCATTATCATCACCATCGAATGTTATTATTATCATTGTTATTTTGTTTTCTGACCTAACAGGTACATGTCTGAAGGCTATGTTCTTTTAGAAGCAATTAAAAAGGTCATGTGTCTCATGCCTAGAGGATATCGATTATGTTCTTTAGTCCATCTTTTTCATATAATACACAATATCAATGAAAGACTAGTTTGTGTTTTTTCTTTCTCTTATTATTCTGTGATCCATAAATCCCCCTCTAGTCAAGGCGCTCAACCCATACCAGAATCTCAAATGCTTGGTCATCATCAACTAGTGCTGATTTCTCAGTGCTCATGATTCCATTGGGAGTCTGAGTCTATGTATAACTTTTTTCTTCTTGTTCCTCCATTATCCGGTTCTCTAGTCTATTGACTATTTGTATATCTTCATTTTAAAGAAGGTAGTTGAGATAAGTCAGCTAGTTAGGAAATGTAAATTTTCCATCATCAATTAATCATTATAAACATGATATTAATGGAACAATTGGCATCCCAACCTAACAAGTTCACACTTCATCAAGGGATTACCAGTGGTGGCAGAATAAATAATAGGATGGCAGAATCTTAGCTCAGTTTTTTGAGTTTACATCTTGTTAAGGAAGCAAACTTTTTCATGGAATTCTCTTTCCCAAGAGAAATCATAAAAAGGATCATATTAAGCGGGCAAAAAAGACCCAACTTGATATTCTGCACATCTAGTATATGTAGAATTTGAAGATATCTAGATATGTATATTCTACTTTCTACATCACTTGATCACAGGGATTCCTTGTATACTGTACATATAACATATATGAAATTCATCTCCAAATTTGGTGTTGTGGAATGGATATGGAATCTCCTGTGTGACTTTAAGCAAGTCATTTGTCCTTTCAGACTATAGCTTCCTCTTTTATGAAATAAGGGACTGGATTCAATAACCTCCAACATTCGTTCTAAACTTAAAATTAGTTGAGTAAATAGCATTACCTTGACCTAATTTGGTAGATTCTCAGAGAGGAGGCAAAAGTGGCATTTTTAGTACTCTGATAATCCCTAAGAAATTAGGCCATTTTTCATGTTGAAATAGATGTAACACTTGAGAGGCTAATAGATCATGGAAAAGTATATATTTAATTTTTCTGGAAGAAGGAGGTAACCTTCCTCATAAGCCTTTGACTCCTATAAGATCCCCAACTTTTTTCATAATCTAAATTAAAGTAATTAATAATATTTACATCTGATAATATTCACTGATATAAAATCCTAAACCAGACACTCAGGAATCTGCCACTAATTTATTTACATTCATCTTTTTCCAAGCAATTATTCCAGGGTGAAAAGAGTTCACTAAAAACATTTGGAAATCAGAAGGGATAAAGAGATAGATGCAGCAAAGGCTTTTGGGAGAATCAAAAGACAAAGCTTATAGTTAGGTACTTGAGAATTTTGTGGTATTTTCTGGTCCTTCCTTAATTCTATCTCCTGGAACAAATCTAAAGAGTAAAAAAAGTTATATTATGCATTCCTTAAAGAAAACACCATCAAAGAACTTTAAATTGCACTTCTAATATGAAAAGTAGCATTTAAAATGACATAATGGGGTTCTGAATTAATTTTCTTTCATTGAGTTTTTCATATCAAATTACAAGTTAAAAGACAATTCTCTGTGGAATAATAATAAAAAAAAAAACTTCCATCAGAATACAAAGACTTGGAACTTAGCCCCATTTTTGGTCACAATCCTTTGTCAGCTAGAATTATAAGCTCTAATGGCCATCAGAAATGTCACTTGTGTTCTATGTGCCTCTTCTATCCTCACAAAAAGCAGGAATTGTGTGATTTACAAAGGTCTTGTATTGCTTCTGATTGCAGGGACAAAAAACCCAGGGAAATAGATGCAGTTGAAATGATTCCCCCCCCAGGGAAGTTTTCAGTGGGTTACCATTTCATCTCCAGTGTTTCATTTTCTGAGGCATACAGTGTAATAAAGGCGCATTTGATCTCCTCTGTTTAAGCTGACTGTGCAGGGTGAGAAGTAGAACATTATTTGCTGCCAAAGATTACAGTCGACTGCTGCAGAGTTGGAAAGGGCACTTGACCCAGTCAGAAGGTCTGAATATGAATCCTAGCTCTGTAGCTAACTACTTGGGAAATCTTATTTACATGGGTCACTTAATCTATTTGGGCTCATTTCTTTACTTCATCCTATCAGTTCTTATTAGCTACTTACTACATACAAGGTAAGCAGCTAGGTGGTTCAGTAAATAGAGAGCTGGACTTAGAGTCAAGAAGATAATTCTTCCTAAGTTCAAATTCATCTTCAGATATTTACTAGCTGTGTGACTCGGGCAAGTCACCTGTTCTTATTTGCCTTAGTTTTCTTATCTGTCAAGTGAGCTGGAGAAGGAGATGACAAATCACTCTAATATTTTTGCCAACAAAACTCCAAAAGGGATAAGGAACAGCTGGAAATAACTGAAAAACAATTAGACAACAAATATATATATATATATATATATATATATATATATATATATATATAAAGCATATTGAAAAGTGTGTAAAGTACAAAGGGAGATAAAAAAGTCACAGGTTTTTTTTTTTTAATTTGGAAGTAGTAACCAGAATTTTTTCCTTTTTCTATTCCCCCCAAACTAAATACACCTCCACAAATAACCACACTTTAAAAGTTCAAGGAATTACTTAAATTGGACTAAATTTTTGCTACTACAAACAATCATCAAAAAACAACCCATTAATATAACTGCTTTTATAGCAGTTTAAAAAGGTGCATAAAGAGCACCTTTTTATGTTATTTAACTTGATCAAAAATGTATGTAATAGGAGCAGCTAGGTAAATCAGGGGAGAGAGCACTGGCCCTGGAGTCAGGAGTACCAGAGTTCAAATAGGAACTCAAACACTTGATTCTAACTAGCTGTGTGACTCTGAGCAAGTAACTTAACCCCAATTGAGCAAGTAACTTAACCCCAATTGCCTCCTCTTCCCCAAAATTTTATTTAATAAACAGTATGTATATTAAACAAAATGAGGAAAGGTAAATGTGTAAAAATAATCTTAGTCCAGAATGTTCTTTTTTTCTGGAAAAGAAAAGAGATTGATATTTGTTAAGTCTATATGGGCAAGGCTTTGATAGAATCCTGCCTGTAATTTATAAAACTGAAGCATGCATTTTAGTCAAATTTTATTACAAGCATGGCCATCAACAGTAAACATTGAAGACAATTATTTTTGAAAATGTATAGATGAATTTATGGGTACTTGGTTTTGAATGTGTTATTAGTTTTGTTTTTAAAATCTTTTTCTTCTTTAGACTTGTTTCTATCTTATTTGGGATGCAAGTTCAGTGATCCCTCACAGAACTAACTCCACTTTTCATGGTTCCCTGGAAGTAAATAAATTTGCTTTATTTCTGACTTATGAATATTTGTTCCTCTTTAGGCTTAGGGAGTCCTCTCCCCAGAAGGGACACTTTATTGTTTCTGAACTTAATTTGGATAGTCAATTGGTTTAGTCATACCACAATTCAGAACTCCTGGGTTCTCAGCCTCCTTAAAGGCAGATTACATTTCTTTTTTTTTAATTAATTAATTTTTTTATTAAAGCTTTTTATTTGTATAACATATGTATGGGTAGTTCCCCAGCATTGATCTTTACAAAGCTTTCCATTACAAATTTTACCCCCAGGTCCCTCCCCTCCCCTAGATGGCAGGAAGTCCACTACATGTTAATAATGTTAAAATACTTGACAAGTTGTGCATGAAAAATCCTATCTATAAGAAAAAAAAGAAAATCATAGAAAGGAAACCCAATGCAAGCAAACCTCAACAGAGAGCATGAAAATGTTACGTTGTGGTCCATATTTCATATCCCTCTCTCTGAGTGTATATGGTTTTCTTCAGTGAACACTTGGAACTGGTTTGAGACAATTCTTTGATGCAGAGAGCCATGTCCATCAGAATTGATCATCATGTAATATTGTTGTTGCTGTGTATAATGATCTCCTGGTTCTGCTCGTTTCACTCAGCATCAGTTCATGCAAGTCTCTCCAGGCCTCTCTGAAATCATCCTGCTGCTTGTTTCTTAAAGAGCAATAATATTCCATAACATTCATATACCATAATTTATTCAGCCAGTCTCCAATTGATGGGCATCCATTCACTTTCCAGTTTCTAGCCACTACAAAAAGGGCTGCCACAAACATTCTTGCACATGTGGGTCCCTTTCCCTCCTCTAAGATCTTTTTGAGATATAGGTCCAATAGAAACACTGCTGGGTCAAAGGGAATGCACAATTTGATAACTTTTTGAGCATAGCTCCCAATTACTCTCCGTAATGGTTGGATCCATTCACAGTTCCACCAACAATGTATTAGTGTCCCAGCTTTCCCACATCCCCTCCAACATTCATCGTTAGCACATCACATTTCTTGACAACACTTTTGATTCATAACATGTTTAGGAAACTAATCTACCAGAGAAGTTGAGGTTGTGGCATATTACTAACTCTTAGAGTCTTGAAGGCAATCATACATATCCTACAATGCTCTTTTGTTACCATTATTAGAGCTTGGAGAAAGTTTGGAATAGTAGATAGTAAACCAGTCCAGTGACAAGGAAAACCTGAGTTCCAAGGTCTTCCTAAGATCCCATTCAGTGATTTAATTACTATAGCAGACTTATCTCAGGCAGAGTGCCCTAAGGAATACAAAGATGGTTCAAGTCCTGTCTAGGACAAGTGTTGGTAGGGTTTTCATAGCTCCAGGCAATTCTATACAACTATAAAGTGCAGGTAAGATGCTAACTGACATTGGTGAAATATGTCTCCTCAACTGGGAGTTTTCTGTACCATTGAAATTATAGGTCTAGGCTTTATATGCATCAAAGATTAGAGGTTTAATGAGTGTTGTCTGTTTATATTCTAATCTCAAATCAATATTACAAATTGAACTTTGATATCTCAGAGTCTTTTGTTCACTTCATTATACAGAAAATTTTCATGAAGCATATATATGTGTGTATATATATATTTTGCTGAGGCAATTGGGGTTAAGTGACTTGCCCAGGGTCACATAGTCATGAAGCATATTTAAAAGTGGAATGACAGTAATCTGCAGTCCTTTGTCAGATCCTTTAAGCTTCACATGATGACATTTCATACATGAGTGTACATCCATCTATTAGAATTCTCACTCCAGACTTTCCTTCCGGGGGTGGAGCCATGGTGGTGGAGATCAGACAGGAGTCTCTGTAACCTCCTCTAACCTCCTCTCAAACCAACAACATATGAAGCCTCTAGACTGATTTTGAAGCAAAAAAATCCACAATATCTGGAGAACAACACAATTCTAGAAGAAGATACTCTGGAAGAACCTCAAAACAGGTCTGTTTTAATTGGGCAGGGGGATGGTCTGCTGAACCCAGACTGCAACACAGGGAGACTGGGGCAGGGAGCTGGAGCAGGAAGCTAGAACAGGAGTTGGAACAAGAATGGGAGCGTTGTGCTTTTCACACACCTGGGAGTCTTCTGCGGGCCTCTTGGACCAATCTGTCCTGATTGTGGGCAAGTGGTTTGGAGGGTCTGCCTTTTGAGGGGGATAGATTGTGAACCACTGAATCCCTGATGAGCATTGGACCTAGCTGCCATTACACAGCACCTTAAAGCAATCAATCAATCAACAGGACTGATCAGCACCAGAAATAATTCAATCAGAGGAGCTGCCCAGTACCTGAAATAATTCAATCAGCAGAACTGCCCCAGGGTGAACTAAAGCAGAACTGCCCAGCACCTAACATAATTCAATTAGCAGAACTGCCCAGTTCCTGAAATAACTTAATCAGCAGAATTGCCCCAGGGAAAATTAAAGCAGCTGTCCCACCTTTGCCCTAAACAGTCCTCACACCTTTAAAAAAATGAATAAAAAACCAAAAAAGAGCTCTCACCATAGACAACTTTTATGGAGAGAGGGAAGAACAGACCTCAAATCCTGAGGCCCCTAAAGGTAAAGCAACTCCAGAAAAAGCCCCAAAGAGAGACATAAACTGGTCTCCATGTCACAAGGCTTTCTTTGAAGATTGCATAAAAAATCTTAAAAGAGAGTTAGAAGAAACATGGGGAAACGAAATGAGACCACTGCAAAATAAAATAGAAAAAA
This sequence comes from Myrmecobius fasciatus, assembly GCA_023553655.1. Taxonomy (NCBI): domain Eukaryota; kingdom Metazoa; phylum Chordata; class Mammalia; order Dasyuromorphia; family Myrmecobiidae; genus Myrmecobius; species Myrmecobius fasciatus. Next base: position 123,377 of record JAJPUD010005875.1, read on the forward strand.
TGGAAAAAGAATGCAATGAACAAAAAAAATGTAATTGGTCAATTGCAAAAGGAACTAAAAACAGTAACTGAAGAAAATAAGACATTAAAAATTAGAATCGAACAATTGGAAATGAATGACTCATCAAGACTTCAAGAATCAGTCGAACAAAAACAAAAAAATGAAAAGATAGAGAAGAACATGAAATATCTCCTAGGAAAAACAACTGACCTGGAAAATAGATCTAGGAGAGACAATCTAAGGATTATAGGGCTTCCTGAAAGCCACAATGAAAAAAAGAACCTAGACACTATCTTCCAGGAAATCATAAAAGAAAACTGCCCTGATATTTTAGACCCAGAAGGCAAAATACTCCTTGAAACAATCCACCGATCACCTCCTGAAAGAAATCCAAAAATTAAGTCCCCCAGAAATATCGTGGCTAAATTCCAGAACTATCATACCAAGGAAAAGATATTATGAGAAGCCAGAAAGAAACAATTTAAATATCGGGGAGCCACAATTAGGATCACACAGGACCTAGCAGCTTCTAGTTTGAAGGATCGAAGGGCCTGGAATCAGATATTCCAAAGGGCAAAGGAACTTGGATTACAGCCAAGAATAAGTTACCCAGCTAGAATGAGCATTATCTTCCAGGGAAGAAGATGGTCATTCAATGATATAGGAGAATTTCACCTATTTCTACTGAAAAGACCAGAACTTAACAAAAAATGTGATCTACAAACACAGAACACAAGAGAAACATAAAAAGGTAATAAGAAAAAAAACTCTTGAGAACTATATTTATGTTATAGATACTTATAGAATGAGGGTTGATTTTATGAATCTATTATTACATTATGATTATGATATGATTACTGTGATTTTATGATTATTGTGATGTGACTACTGTGATTTTGTGATTATTATATGTTTATTGTGATTTTATGATTATTATGATAAGATAAACTGAAAAAGAAATTGGCGGTAGGAAAGGGATAGCACTGGAAGAAGAGGAAAGGGAGGTAAAATGAGGGAAATTACATCACATGTAGAGGCAAAGAAAACCTATAATGATTGAGGGGAGAAAAGGGAGGGGAATGAGAATTGGGTTAATCTCCATCTCATCATATTTGGCTCAGAGGGAATAATAGACATACTTATAAGGAAAGAGAAGGGAAAGGGGGGGAAGGGGTAGGTGGGGCTCTAAAGGGGAAGCATTGTTTGAGGGAAGTGGTTTTCAAAAGCAAAATAGTAGGGAGGAGGGAAAGGGGATAAGAAAGAGAAAAGCATAAGGTAGGGTAAATAAGATGGCAGGAAATACAGAATTAATTATTTTAACTGTGAATGTGAATGGAATGAACTCTCCCTTAAAGCAGAAGCAGATAGCAGACTGGATTATAAACCAGAATCCAAAAATATGTTGTATACAAGAAACACATCTAAAACATAGACATACATACAGGGTGAAGGTAAAAGGCTGGAGCAGAATCTATTATGCTTCAGGTGAACAAAAAAAAGCAGGGGTAGCAATCCTGATCTCAGACCAAGTAAAAGCAAAGATAGACTTAATTAAAAGAGACAAAGAAGGAAATTATATCTTCCTAAAGGGTACCATAGATAATGAAGCAATATCCATACTAAACATATATGCACCAAGGGGTATAGCATGGAAATTCCTAGAGGAAAAGTTCAGAGAGATGCAAGAAGAAATAGACAGCAAAACTATAATAGTGGGGGATCTCAACCTCCCTCTCTCAGAACTTGATAAATCAAACCACAAAATAAATAAGAAAGAAGTTAAGGAGGTAAACAAAATGTTAGAAAAGTTAGGTATGATAGATCTTTGGAGGAAATTAAATGGAGACAGAAAGGAGTTTACTTTTTTTCTCAGCAGTCCATGGAACTTATACAAAAATTGACCATGTATTAGGACACAAAAACCTCAAAATCAAATGCAGGAAGGCAGAAATAATAAATGTATATTTTTCAGATCATGACGGAATAAAAATCACATGCAATATAAGGCCAGGAGAAAATAGACCAAAAAGCAATTGGAAACTAAATAATTTTATCCTAAAGAATGAATGGGTGAAACAGCAAATTACGGACACAATTACTAATTGCATCCAAGAGAATGACAATAATGAGACAACATACCAAAATTTGTGGGATACAGCCAAAGAGGTAGTAAGGGGAAATTTTATATCTCTAGATGTTTATTTGCATAAAATAGAGAAAGAGAAAATCAATGAATTGGGCTTGCAACTAAAAAAGCTAGAGAAAGAACAAATTAAAAACCCCCAATCAAATACCAAACTTGAAATCCTAAAAATAAAAGGAGAGATTAGTAAAATTGAAAGTAAAAAAAAAAACTATTGAATTAATAAATAAAACTAAAAGTTTGTTTTATGAAAAAACCAACAAAATAGATAAACCTCTAGTTAAGTTAATTAGAAAAAGAAAAGAGGAAAATCAAATTGTTAGTCTCAAAAATGAAAAGGGAGAACTTTCCACCAATGAAGAAGAAATTAGAGTAATAATTAGGAGTTTCTTTGCCCAACTGTATGCCAATAAATTTGATAACCTAAGTGAAATGGAGGAATATCTACAAAAATGTAGACTGCCCAGATTAACAGAAGAGGAAATAAATTACTTAAATAGTCCCATTTCAGAAAAAGAAATAGAACAAGTCATTAATCGACTCCCTAAGAAAAAATCCCCAGGACCAGATGGATTTACATGTGAATTCTACCAAACATTTAAAGAACAATTAACTCCAATATTATATAAATTATTAGAAAAAATAGGGAATGAAGAACTCCTACCAAACTCCTTTTATGATACAGACATGGTACTGATATCTAAACCAGGTAAAACAAAACAGAGAAAGAAAATTATAGACCAATCTCCTTAATGAATATTGATGAAAAATCTTAAATAAAATATTAGCAAAGAGATTACAGCAAATCATTCCCAGAATAATACACCATGACCAAGTAGGATTTATACCAGGATTGCAGGGATGGTTCAATATTAGGAAAACTATTAACATGATTGACTATATTAATAACCAAATTAACAAAAACCATATGATAATCTCAATAGATGCAGAAAAAGCATTTGATAAAATCCAACATCCATTTCTATTAAAAACATTAGAGAGTATAGGAATTAATGGACTTTTCCTTAAAATAGTTGGTAGCATCTATTTAAAACCATCAGCTAGTATCATATGTAATGGTGATAAACTGGAACCATTCCCAATAAGATCAGGGGTGAAACAAGGTTGCCCACTATCACCATTACTATTCAATATTGTATTAGAAATGCTAGCCTTGGCAATAAGACAAGAAAAAGAGATTAAAGGAATTAGAGTAGGTCATGAGGAAACCGAATTATCACTCTTTGCAGATGATATAATTGTCTACTTAGAGAACCCTAGAGAATCAACTAAAAAACTATTAGAATTAATCCACAACTTTAGCAAAATTGCAGAATACAAAATATATCCACATAAATCATCAGCATTTTTATACATCACCAACAAAATGCAACAGCAAGAGATACAAAGAGAAATTCCATTCAAAATAACTATCGATAGTATAAAATATTTGGGAATATATCTGCCAGGGGAAAGTCAGGATCTATATGAGCAAAACTACAAAACACTCTCCACACAAATAAGTCAGATCTAAACAATTGGAAAAACATCCAGTTGTCTTGGATAGGTCGAGCGAATATAATAAAGATGGCAATACTACCTAAACTAATCTATCTATTTAGTGCTATACCAATCAAACTCCCAAGAGATTATTTAACTGACCTAGAAAAAATAACAACAAAATTCATCTGGAAAAACAAAAGGTCAAGAATTTCAATGGAATTAATGAAAAAAAAAATGCAAATGAGGGTGGCCTAGCTGTACCAGATCTAAAACTATATTATAAAGCAGTGGTCACCAAAACCATTTGGTATTGGATAAGAAATAGAGTAGTGGATCAGTGGAATAGGTCAGGTTCACAGGAAAAAATACTCAATGACAATAGTAATCTAGTGTTTGATAAACCGCAAAACCCCAGTTTTTGGGATAAAAACTCACTATTTGACAAAAACTGCTGGGATAATTGGAAACTAGTATGGAAGAAATTAGGCATTGACCCACACCTAACACCATATACCAAGATAAGGTCAAAATGGATTCATGATCTAGGCATAAAGAATGATATTATAAACAAATTAGAACAATGTAGGATGGTTTACCTCTCAGACCTGTGGAGGGGGAAGGAATTTGTGACCAAAGAAGAACTAGAGGGCATCATTAATCACAAAATAGATAAGTTTGACTATATCAAGTTAAAAAGTTTTTGTACAAACAAAATGAATGCAGACAAGATTAGAAGGGTAGCAGTAAACTGGGAAATATTTTTACATACAAAGGTTCTGATAAAGGCCTCATATCTAAAATATATCGAGAATTGACTCAAATATATAAGAATTCAAGCCATTCTCCAATGGATAAATGGTCAAAAGATATGAACAGACAATTTTCAGATGAAGAACTTGAAACTATTTCCGGTCACATGAAAAGGTGCTCCAAGTCACTATTGATCAGAGAAATTCAAATTAAGACAACTCTGAGATACCACTACACACCTGTCAGATTGGCTAAAATGACAGGAAATGATAATGATAACTGTTGGAGGGGATGTGGGAAAACTGGGACACTGATACATTGTTGGTGGAACTGTGAACGGATCCAAACATTCCGGAGAGCAATATGGAGCTATGCTCAAAAAGTTATCAAACTGTGCATACCCTTTGACCCAGCAGTGTTTCTACTGGGCCTATATCCCAAAAAGATTTTAGAGGAGGGAAAGGGACTCACATGTGCAAGAATGTTTGTGGCAGCCCTTTTTGTAGTGGCAAGAAACTGGAAATTGAAAGGATGCCCATTAATTGGAGAATGGCTGAATAAATTATGATATTTGAATGTTATGGAATATTATTGTTCTGTAAGAAATGACCAACAGGAGGATTTCTGAGAGGCGTGGAGAGACTTGCATGAACTGATGCTGAGTGAAATCAGCAGAACCAGGAGAACATTATACACAGCAACAAGACTATATGATGATCAATTTTGATGGACATGGTTCTCTTCAACAATGATGTGATTCAAACCAGTTGTTCAGTGATGAAGATAGTCATATACATCCAGAGAGAGGCCTGTGGGAACTGAGTGTGAACCACAACACAGCATTTTAATGCTTTCTGTGAATATCTCCATGCATTTTGTTTTCCTTCTTAGGTTGTTTTTTCTTCTTCTCTTTCTAGATCTGATGTTTCTTGTGCAGTAAGATAACTGTATAGATATGTATACATGTATTGCATTTGTCATATAATTTATCCTATTTATCATGTATTAGATTACCTGTCATCTAGGGGTGGGGGTTGGGGGGAAGGAGGGGAAAAGCTTGGGAAAAAAAAGTTTTTGCAAAGGTCAATGTTGAAAAATCACTCATATGTTTTGTAAATAAAAAGTTTTATATATTAAAAAATACTTAAGAAATCAAAAAAAAAAAAAGAATTCTCACTCCAAATAGACATTTTAGTCTATTTTGACTTAGAAGGGTAGCAGGGGAATGCATTGCCACTATTGTGAAACCTTATAACTAAGCATTAGCACCTAAGAGTTAGGCTACTAATAATTGGGGAAATAAGAAAAGATTTCTTATGCTATCAAAGTTTTGCTTTGAAGAAAACTAGGATTCTATTAGGTAGAGATGAAAGAAAGCACCAACTGGGCAAAAACATTTGGGACAGAGAAGGAATTGTTTACCTAAGGGAAGATCTAGAAGGCCAGTTTGAAAAAAATTGAAAAAAATGAAAGCGGGTTGATATAAAATAAAATATGAAAGCTAGATGGAGTCAAGTTTTGCAAGACTTTAAAAGCCACCCTATGGATCAGATATTTCAATCTGGAAGCATTAATAAGGCATTGCTATTTGATAGATGGATAGCAAGCATTTATAAAGTGCCTACTCTGTATCAGGCTCTCTGCTAAATATTTTATAAGACTTATATAATTTTATCTTAATAATAGTCCAGAGAAGTAACTGGTATAATTATCCTTATTTTATAGATGAGAAAATTTGAACTGAACAGAGGCTGAATGATTTGCCAAGGGTGTAAGAAAAGCTAGTAGGAATATCTTTTTGGTAGATATGTGGAGGGTAGGTTGGAGAAACTGGAAACAGAGAGACCAATTTGAATTTTATTACAATAGTCTAGGTAAGAGGTGATGAAGGGCTAATTGAGCCTCTGGATATATCTATGAAAAGATGCTGTAATGATGACTCAATCAATAGAACTTGGCAACTGATTGGAGATGTGGGGTAAGGAAGAAGGGAAAGTCAGGTAAGATGCCAATGTTGGGAACTTGGGTGGTTGGACAGATAATTGTTTTTTATTATTTTTTTATTTTTTATTTTTTTAAATTGATATTTTTATTTTCCCCAGTTACATTTTTTATTTTTTTAATTTTTAATTTTTAATTTTTTTCTCTTTTTTATATTAATACTTTTTATTTGCAAAACATATGTATGGGTAATTCTTCAACATTAACCCTTACAAAGCTTTCTGTTACAAATTTTTCCCCCCTACTCCCCACCCCTCCCCTAGATGGCAGGATATCCACTACATGTTAATTATGTTAGAATACTTAAGAAATCGAATAGATGTATACTTATTTCCACACATCATTTTTGTGCAGGAGAAATCGTATTTACAAGAAAGAATAATCAGACAAAGGAAATACAATGCAAGCAAACATCAATAGAGAGCATGAAAATGATATGTAGTGGTCCACATTTCACATCCCTCTCTCTGGGTATATATGGCTTTCTTCACTGAACAATTGGAACTGGTTTGAAGCATTTCATTGTTGAAGAGGGTCATGTCCATCAGAATTGATCATCATATAGTATTGTTGTTGCCGTGAAAAATGATCTCTTGGTTCTGCTCACTTCCCTCATCATCAGTTCATGCAAGTTTCTCCAGGCCTCTCTGTTTCTCACAGAACAATAATATTCCATAACATTCATATACCATAATTTATTCAGCCACTCTCCAATTGATGGGCATCCATTCAGTTTCCAGTTTCTAGCCACCACAAAAAGGGCTGCCACAAACATTCTTGCACATGTGGGACCCTTTCCTTCTTTTATGATTTCTTTGGGATATAAGCCCAATGGAAACACTGCTGGGTCAAAGGGTATGCACAATTTGATAACTTTTTGAGCATAGCTCCAAATTGCTCTCCAGAATGGCTGGATCCGTTCACAATTCCACCAACAATGCATCAGTGGGTTGGACAGATAATTGTAACAGCAACAAAAATAGGAAAATTTGAAGAAGAGATGGGCTTATCAGGAGAATAGGAGTTCCATTTTTGACATGTAAAGTCTAAGATACTTAAAGTACATACATGATGAATTTTCCTGGAGGTAATTGGTAATTTACGATTGGAGTAAGACATTAGGGCTTGGTATATAGATTTAAAAGTTATTTTACTACATATGAAAATTGATTAACAGTTAATAAGGTGGCCATGGGAGAGAATAGGCAGAGAAACAAGAAGGTCTAGATTAGAACCAGATAGGCTACCCCTCCTCCCCACATAGTATGCAGGAGAAAGATAAACATTTGTCAAATGAGATTGAGAAAGATTCAAAAGATAAGCAGCAGGAGGATCCAGAGAACCAAGATATGTCAGTCAAGGAGAATTAAGTGGTTTAGGGAAGTGTTTCACAGGGTCAAAAGCTAGAGAGAAATCAATTAAAATAAGAAATGATAAAAGGCCATTTGGCTTAGCAATTAAGAAAACAGGGTAGTGATGCCAAAAAATAAATAAATGAGTGAAAGAAAGAATGAATAAACAAAGAAACCAATAAATAAATGGAAGGAAGGAGAAAAAATTCTGAAACATTTAAAGAGAGCACAAAAGAAAATAGAGATTGAGAGACAAATAAGCAGGAGAGTTCAGAACAATAGTGCTAAATTTATTATGTAATTAAATAAATTTAACATAATAGGGATTTAGATATAACACTCTTTTGTTCTTTTTATATATGGAAACTATGTTATCAACATAATAATAACAGAGAAAAAATTTAGAAAGATCATCAGCAAAGTCAGAAAGAATCATTTCTGAAAAAAAAGTAGAGTTGAGGGCAAGATGAAAAAGGGTCAAAAACTGAATGAAAGGTTAAAAAAGGTTAAAAAATATTTATATATATATATATGTCACTTTCAGTGGGTTAAGCTGAAAAAGGAATATGTGATGAGTTTTAGGAAATGGAATTGTAAAGAAAAAAATGTTTTTAAAAAGATAGAGGTTACCTGATATTTTTGTAGGGAAGGAATCAGTTGATATAAATTATTGGAGGACAAGAGAAATAGAATGATTGAAGAAGATGCTACTAGGGAAGATAGGATGAGATGAGATCAGAGACACAAGTGCAGGAGCTTCACTTAACAAAAAGGGTTATTTCTACACTATATGCCACACATAAAAAAGGAGAGAATGAGAGATGATTCAATCTTTCAATAGCTTCCTAAGGCTTTTGAAATTAAAACACAAATGTCTCAGTCTAATATTTAAGATCTAAATATGACATACTATCCATCCCCTAGATATTTCACATTATTCTTTAAACTACCCAGATTTTTCTTTAAATTGGAATTTTGACTGTGTTTAGAGCTCATTTTCCATAGCCTGTCTTCATGAATATTTAGAGGTTGTACCTAAGTTAAAAAATACATTACCTCTATAATTCTGTCCCTCAAAATCCTTTTTTTTCTTTTGAGAATCATTTAAGTATCCCCTCTTTTGACAAGCCCTTCACATTTCACATGCACCTCAAATATTCTCTATTGAAAGTATCTTGTATTTACTTAAAATAATAATAGCTAGGAATTATATAGAATTTTAAGATTTGCAAAGTACTTTACATTCATTTACCTCATTTGATCATCACAGCAATACCATGAGTTAAGTCTTGCTATTATCTCCATTTTTCAAATGTGGAAAATAAGGCTTGAAGCATAAGTGGCTTGCTTTGACCATCTCCTAACCTACTATTAAGTGTGTGCCCCACTTAATATTCAGAAAATTTGGCCAATGAAAAAGATCAGCTTATGTCCCAGTCCTATAGAAGGGCAATGCTTCAAATTACCAAACAATTGTGCTCATTTCATATATTAAATTAAAATTAAATTATTAATTATTTATATATATAATATAATAATATATATATAATATAATAATATATATAATATAAATTATTAAAAAATTAAATTAAAATTCTTCAAGCAATTTGTAAACAATATGTGAACCAAAAATTACCAGAGAAGTATGATGGTATTCAAAGTCAGAGGAACTAGAGACCAAATTGCCAACATTCACTAGATTATGAAGAAAGCAAGGAATTGCAGAACAACATCTACTTTTGCTTTCACTGTGTGGATCACAACAAAATGTGGCAAGTCCTCGAAGAGGTGGGAGTACCAGATACCTGTATCCTGAAGAATCTATATTCAGACCAAGAAGCAACAATTAGAACCAAACAGCTGATTGGTTTAAGATTGCAAAGGGCATAACAAGTCTCTGTATTGTCAGCTTATTTGACTAATATGCAGAGTATACATCATGGAAAGTGCCAAGCTAATTGAATCAAAAGCCAGAATTAATGTTGGCAGGAGAAATATCAACAATTTCAGTTATGTAGATGATAACAATTTGATGACAGAAAGTTAAGAGGAATTAAGAAGCCTATTAATAATGATGAAAGAGGAGAGTATAAAAGCTCAAACATCAAATGTCAAAAAAAAAAATCCCACCAAGTTCTTAGCAACTGGTTCAATCACTTCCTAGCAAATAGAGAGAGAAGAAATGGACTCAATGTGAGATTTTTATATTCTTGAGTTCAAAGACCACTGCAGATAGTAACTGCTGCTATAAATTAAAATATGCTTGCTCTTTGGAAGGAAAACTATGGCAAATCTTGGATACCATACTAAAAAGCAGAGACATCAACAAAATTCAATATAGTAAAAGACATAGCTTTTCCAGTAGTGATGTATGGTTCTAAGGATTGGACTACAATGAAAGCTGAGAACCATAAAATCAATGCTTTCGTAGAGCCAGAGAAGATTTTGAGTTTCTTGGATAGCAAGGAAATCAAATTTGTAAATAACTAAAGAGATGTATTCAGGCTATTTACTGGAAGGAGGTCAATTACTGAAGTTGAAGTTTAAATATTTCATAAAGAAAATAGTGTACTCATTGGAAAAGACATTGATGTTGGGAAAGATTGAGGGCAAAAGGAAAAGGGTATATGACAGAAAATTAAAAGAATAGCTAGTGTCATGGCAAAAATGAATATAAATTTGGACAGATTTTGATAAATAGTAGAGAATGGAAAGACCTGGCATGCTATAGTCCATAAGGTTAGGAAGAGTTGGGACATGAGAAGAAGAAGAAAAAGAAAGAAGAAGAAGGAGAAGGAGGAGGAGGAGGAGGAGGAGGAGGAGGAAGAGGAGGAGAAGGAAGAGGAAGAGGAGGAGGAGGGGGAGGAAAAGAAGAAAAGAAGAGGAGGAAGGAAGAAGAAGAGGAAGAAGAAAAAGAACAAGAAAGAAAGAAAGAAAGAAAGAAAGAAAGAAAGAAAGAAAGAAAGAAAGAAAGAAAGAAAGAAAGAAAGAAGGAAGGAAGGAAGGAAGGAAGAAGGAGGAGGAGGAGAAGGAGAAAAAGAAGAAGAAAGAAGGAGAAGGAGAAGAACAAGATAGAAAGAATACAAAACTATAAACAAAATAGTTCCTATCTACAAGGAACTTACTTATTATCAATACAAGAACTCATGTTTTCCTGATTCTAAGTCTGTAACTGAATTATGCCATCTACATGCCTCTGTATAAGTGCTGATAATATATAAGTTCCTTTTAGATAGAAGAGGAGGACTGTTTTCATGATGACTGCTTTGTAATAGTTTGAGACCCTGAGACTGCTAGGTCACCTTCCTTGGGCAAAGTCCTAAGCTTCAGGTTTTTCATGTATCTATTATCAGAGCTGGTTCTGGGATTCTGTAAAATTTTCCACATTTCTATAATTATATAATTCAAGGAGAGGAGTGATCCTTCTTCTCCTGGCTTGTGCTCCAGTCTTTACACATGAAGGGACTTTACTTCTTGGCAGTGACAAATGCTACTGCTCTTTTCTGTTTTAGAAATGAAACCATATCCTTCGCTCCTATGTGATCACAAGCACTCTTATTTGTCTTGAAACTGTGACCAGGCCTTTGCTATATCATGGCTACAAGTGCTAGGGCTTCTCTTAGCTCTAGAACTAACTGTGACCTGGAACTAAGGTACAAGCATTTCAATAGGGTTCTGAATCCCCTGTAAACTCTTTATGACAAATAACTCTATTACTCTCCCTGGATGTCTGAGAACTCCCAAAGTTGCTATTGTTATTGCAGTTTCCTTGAAGGTCTGCTGCTGGTGATATGCACTGAACTCCAGACTAATTCCTCTCCACCAATCTTGTCTGAGGCTACAAAAATGTAAGGTCTCACCTTGACTTTTTGTTGGATCTACCACTCCAGAATTTAATTTGAAGTGGTATTTTAAAGTTGTTGGAGGCGGATATTGAAAGAGTTCAGCTGATTTGGCACCTCTAATCCCTCATCTTGATTTTGCTCTCCCATTCTTTAATTTTTTGACATTGTTTCCTTTGTATCAACCATGATATCTGACAAGTAGTAAGTGCTTAAAAAATGCATGTGGAATAAATGTTCCCTGTTGTTGGCTATCCTGGTCTTTGGGTGATAATTACAGAGTCTCTATTGAACAAGTGCTTGAAGCTTTTTTTTTCTTCTTCTTCAATTTGTTTCTATTAAGAACTCAAGGCCACCGAATAATGAGGTATTAAATTAAAAATTAATGGAGAAATAGTTAAACAAGCAAAAAAATTAGTATCCTATATTGAAATGGATCCTGAGTAAACTTGATATGTTAAATAGGGAAATATTCTGGACTATATGACAGACATCATATAGTATATATTTATATGGTTCTTGGCTTACATTACATTCTTGCTTTGATCACATTATAATATATGATTCTAAAATAGAGTTGTGTATGTAGCTTATCTTGCCAACTAGAACTATAGGGATTATATCTTGTTTTTCTTTGCAAAATCACTATATATATATGTATATACATATATATATATGTATATATAGCACACACCCAATAATGTCTATTGAATAAATTAATGAATACATGAATGTTTCATTTGTATAAGATTCCTAATCTTAGTTACAAGCTGTAATTTTTATCATCTCTTCATACCTGAAGATCTAAATAGGATAGTAGCTTCCTTTTCATTCTGAGAATCTATAAAATTTTATATATGGTTGCTTAGTATTTACATGGTACACTTCCCCAAGTGACTGTCCATAATCCCTTTAGTTAAATTTATTCCCTTATCTCATCCATAATGCAATAGGAACATTTTCATTTTTGGCTTTGTATCATCATCATCTAGCACAATTCCTAATATAGTTATTTAATAAATACTGGTTGAGTTAGTGTAAGAAACAGATTCCTAAAGATCTCATTCTTCTGTTACTTGACTAAAACTCATGTCTTCAGGGAATTTAACTCCACCTCCCTTTTCATACTTTTTAGTGATTAAATCATTCAGACAAAACAAAGTAGAGCTTCGTAACAATTTTCACTATAATTCATGTAAAAGAAGCTATAGTTTACAAAGAAAAAGTTCCATTATCCTGAAAGATATAGATTGATTCCTATACCTTGACTAAACCCAATTCTCAAATTGCTCAATCAAATCTCCTCACTTTGTCACTGGTGACAGCCAGAATCACTTGTCTAACTCATTTGATTCACTCACTCTTGCAGATTGCTTTTATCACCACCAATTCAAGTACATGATAGTAAATGCTTGAAGTGAATGAGATGGAAAATCCAAACACACCTTTTATCAGATGTACAGAAGATAGATTTCCTCTCACCCCCGTCCTCATATTTATCAGCAAATATTTGAGAGGTATAAGCTTATTTTTCTTTTAATAATAATAACAATTATAAGATGATTATTTTTAAAAATCACCTAGTTTGTTTAAAATTTTGCATTTATGTTGCATTATATTCATCTGGTTTGGAAAAGTTTTCCTTTTCCAATCACTACTAATAGCTAAATGATAGGTTTCAAAATTAAAGTCCAGCTTGAAGAAAAACTCATCATTGATTTTTACTAACAATTGTCATCTCTAAAAAAAGGAAGTTGAAATGATAATTTAAAAAAGCACAGAAAAGAATGCAGTAAGGAAGTTTTACTTGGAAAGAAATAATAAAATGGAAAACAGAAAGGCAACCAGTGAATGACCTGACCAAGAAATCACTTATGAGATCTTTTGATAAACTCTAGCAAAGATGGTATTAAAGCAAAGATCCTTGGCAATTGAGAGACTTTAAAGGTTGAAAAATAGAAATTCAATATGTTTTTCTTACCATCATGTAAACAAAGAAATCCATATATATCTTCCTTCGTAAATACACTGTTGTAACGATTCATTTTTACAGCCATTTCTCAGTAAACCATCTTTCACTTTGATAACATAATTATAGTGGAACAAGAAATTTCTTTACTGATGCTGAGATCTCATTTAAGCTCCTACAAGTTTCCTATTTAGATTGTACCTTGTACTTGACCTGAATATTGTATGGTTATTGATAGCAACCCTATGAGAAGTTTTACCAATCTATTTACTGAAATTTCATTTTCTAAAACAGCCTTGCACTCCACTCCCACTCCCACTCACATATACTGGGGGCAGAAGATTGAGATTGTTCCTGATGAGCAATGAGCATTAAAAATGAGCTACTAATCCAAACTAATGATAACTGAAATTTACATAAGTATTTTCCTTCATTATTTTGAAGAATGGTCATATGGAAAGAGACCTTACTTATTCTTTATTGTTAGGTTGTAGAATGGAGAGAGGAATTTAGACCAGGGGAAGAAAGTATAAGAGAGGAAAAGGCTTGTCACAATTCAAGTTATCCACCAAGTGGTCTGCCTGGTACCATAACTCTTTTTTAACAATGAGAGTCCAAATAGAGGCAATCTCACACTTACATTTACAATTATGCTTTTTAGCTAACACCAGAAGATATTCTGGGAGAATATTAATTACTCTATAATCATCTGAAACATGTTAGCTCTACATTATGTGATACCAAAAGTAATATAGTATAATAGAAAGATTAGAGGCTCTAGAAACTAAGGACTTGTTACTGTGCATACCCTTTAATCTAGCAGTATTTCTATTGGGTCTACATCCCAAAGAGATCTTAAAGGAAGGAAAGGGCCCCACATGTGCAAGAATGTTTGTGGCAGCCCTTTTTGTAGTGGCTAGAAACTGGAAATAGAAAGGATGCCCATCAATTGGAGAATGGCTGAATAAGTTATAGTATATGAATGTTACGGAATATTATTGTTCTGTAAGAAACGACCAGCAGGATGATTTCAGAGAGGACTGGAGAGACTTTCATGAACTGATGCTGAGTGAAATCAACAGAACCAGAAGATCATTATACATGGCAACAAGACTATACGATGATCAATTCTGATGGACATGCCTCTCTTCAACAATGAAATGTTTCAAACCAGTTCCAATTGTTCAGTGATGAAGAAAGCCATATACACTCAGAGAGAAGCCTGTGGGATCTGAGTGTGGACTACAACATAGCATTTTCACTCTCTCTGTTGATATTTGCTTGCATAATGTTTTCCTTCTCAGTTTTTTTTCTTGTAGATCCTATTTTTCTTGTACAGCAAGATAATTGTATAAATATGTATACACATATTCGATTTGTCAAGTATTTTAACATAATTAACATGTATTAGACTTCCTGCCATCTAGGGGAAGGGGTAGGGTGAAGGAGGGAATAATTTGTAACAGAAAGCTTTGCAAGGGTCAATGTTGAAAAATTACCCATGCATATGTTTTGCAAATTAAAGCTTTCATAAAAAAAATAAACACAACAACAACAAACTAAGAACTTGTTTTCAGTCGTACTTTTCACATTTACTAGCTATATGACCTTTGAAAAGTCATTTGATTTCTCTTGTCTTTAGTTTCCTAACCTATAAAATGAGAGCATAGGGCTAGATTGCATCTGAAGCTTTTCTTTTCAGTCCTAGTTGTATGATTTTATGTTAAATAGCCTCAAGTTCTTCTAGAGTTGTAATTTTATGATGAATCAAAAATAGTTCTCTAATAAAATACTATTATTCCTAGGTCCATTATTTGTAGGTGAAAATTGCTGGCCTGGTTTGTGTTGTAAATTGGAGAAGGCTCATCTCTGTAGATTTGGTTTGAGTTTCCCTGGAAAAACTCTGCCTCCCTCCTTAGTCTATTATATTTCAAATTTTAGTAACAAGAACATGGCATAATGGAACAAATAATATGAATGAGTTAACTATATATAATCTTTGTTCTGGGCCTTCAATTTCATTGGCATGACATTCCTTCCCAGTAAAGAAATTCATGCTATCAATATAGTTAAGCAATTTCTTGGCAATTTACAGTCTTAGAGAATTTGATTAAGAAGTTGTGACACGAATAGAGTAAAATAGGTAGTATATATCAGAGCAAGGGCTGGACTTCAAAGACTGACTTTTTTTCCAGTGTAATAATAATGATAAAAACCACAACATGATGATAATAGTGCTTATTTAGGGCTTAAGCTTAGCAAAGCACTGCTTGCAATAATTCTATGAGATAGATGTATTATTATCCCATTTTGCAAATAAGTAAACTGAGGCTGAAGTTTTGCTATCTAACCTTTCATGACTAAAGAAAGAAAAAGAATACCATTAAACTTGATTAACATAACTATTAACTTAAGCTACAATCTAGCAGATTCTCCCAGACTCAGGACATTTTAATTGCTATATATTCCAATAATTCAACAGGTATATTTCAAACTCAGGAAATCCTGAACATAGTTCATTTTCCTGCAACAGCAGCTCTGGCTAGAGTGGCAAGTGTCCCAAATGATGTATCAACAAACATTGCTAAAACTTTCCTTCTGATAGCCTATTTGCATTATTTTCATGAGATGTGAAAAATTAGAGAAGCTACCCCAAATTTTCATCGATACTATTTGTGTCTAACCTGTGGCAGAGCATTCCAAAGTCATAATGGTCTAATCACCCACAGTCAGTAACACTGTAAGCTGACTCTAACACAGTGATAACATTTGGTCCTCTTCACATATGAAGGATAGCAACCACCAACCCTCTAATATCCTGTGATCTCCTCTGGTTGTCCCATATTTGGCCTGTAGGGGACCACAGACAAATCAGTTATGTGTTTGTATGTGTATATTAGACATATATATACATATATATATATAATTTTTGAATATAACCGCAGATATGTATTATTTTACTAATAACTATATATGTATTATATGTACATATATAAAATTATATAATTATCATATAATATGGCTACTACACACACATATATATAACTTTGAATATAGAGCTATATGTATATATTATATACATATAATTATATATATGTAAGCATATACGTATATACTCACATATCTATCTATATCTATCTATATATCTATATCTATATCTTTGTGGGTATATTTATCCCTGTTTGTGTTTGTGTGTATTTATATAACCCATACAAGGCAAGCTCTCCCAAAGTGATCAGGAAAAGTGATGCAAGGAAACTCTCAAGGTCTCTCTTAACTTTAGAATTGATTGTATAACATGGGAGATCCTGGCAGGGGACCACTCAACATTGCATGCCCTCATTGGAATAGGTGCTATTTTCTATGAGCAAAGCAAGAATTGAAATAGCTCAGAAGAAAAGTGACATGCACAAAGTTAGAGAATCCATTCCAAAAGTTCATAGGAACTATTTGTGTCCCATCTGTGACAGGACAGCCTGAGCTCATTGATCTAATCAGCCACAGTTGGACATATTCGACTCAAACATAGTAATGTCATTTTGATCCACTTCCAGAACAAAGGACAACAATCAATCTATATATCTATACAAGACTATCTCTATATAAAACTATACATATTTATATATAGGTACATAGTTATATATAGTTACACATAATTATACTTTTACATAGATACATAGGCTTGTGTAGTACCTACACAAGAAAAATCCATACCATTCTTCTTTCCCAATAACTCCATACCTTGCTCCTGAAATCACTTCATAGATATTGAAAGTTCCTCATAGAATGGGAACCCTGATTTCCAGTTGAATAAGAATTCTGCATCCTACCACACCACATATATTTTTCCTTTGTTTTTGTGGGAAAGAGTAACACAGAATACATAATCATGAATAGTTTACAAGGAGCAACCCACATCTCTCTACACTATCTTTTTACCCAAACCTGTCTCTCTTTTAAACTTTCCTTTTATTCTTGAATGTACCACAATTTTTCTAGTTGTCTAGATTTTTAATCTTAGTTTCATCCTTGACTCTTTGCTCTTCCTTATTTCACATAGCCAACCAATCATCAAATTTTGTCTTTTCTACTTCCGTAACAACTTTAACATCATATACTTTTTGTCTACTTACACAGCCGTTGCTGTGTTCATGTGTTTATCTTTATTTAATTTGATTGCTACAGTTTATTTCCTAGTTAGGTCCCCTTTCTTTCAGTATCTACTCTCTACTGTAACTAGGTCTCTTTTGCTCAATAAACTCTAGTGACTTCCTATTGACTTGAGTCAAATCTTTTATTTTTTTTT
>JAJPUD010005876.1:0-20571 GCA_023553655.1 Myrmecobius fasciatus
ATTACATATGATGCTTGCTGATGGTTTTAAATAGATGCTGCTGATCGTTTTAAGGAAAAGCCCATTTATTCCTATACTCTCTAGTGTTTTTAATAGGAAAGGGTGTTGGATTTTGTCAAAGGCATTTTCTGCATCTATTGAGATAATCATATGGTTTTTGTTAATTTGGTTATTAATATAATTAATTATGCTGATAGTTTTCCTAATATTGAACCAGCCCTGCATCCCTGGTATAAATCCTACTTGGTCATAGTGTACTATCCTGGGGATGACTTTCTGTAATCTCATTGCTAAAATCTTATTTAAAATTTTTGCATCAATATTCATTAGGGAAATTGGTCTATAGTTTTCTTTCTCTGTTTTTACCCTACCTGGTTTAGCTATCAGCACCATATCGGTCTCATAGAAGGATTCTGGCAGTATACCTTCTGTCCCTAATTTCTGAAATAATTTGTGTAGTATTGGAATTAATTGTTCTTTGAATGTTTGGTAGAATTCACATGTAAATCCATCTGGCCCTGGAGATTTTTTCTTAGGGAGTTGGTTAATGGCTTGTTCTATTTCTTTTTCTAATATGGGACTATTTAAATAATTTATATCCTCTTCTGTTAACCTCGGCAATCTGTATTTTTGTAGATATTCCTCCATTTCATTCAGATTTTCAAACTTACTGGCATAAAGTTGGGCAAAGTAACTCCTAATTATTGCTTTAATTTCCTCTTCATTGGAGGAAAGTTCTCCCTTATCATTCTTGAGACTAACAATTTGATTTTCCTCTTTCCTTTTTCTTATCAAATTAACTAAAGGCTTATCTATTTTGTTAGTTTTTTCATAGAACCAACTCTTAGTTTTATTTATTAACTCAATAGTTTTCTTATTTTCGATTTTATTAATTTCTCCTTTTACTTTTAGAATTTCCAATTTGGTATTTAATTGAGGGTTTTTAATTTGTTCTTTTTCTAGTTTTTTTAATAATAAGCCCAATTCATTGATCTTTTCTTTCTCTATTTTATGCAAGTAAGCATCTAGAAATATAAAATTGCCCCTTAAAACCGCTTTGGCCGTATCCCACAAATTTTGGTATGATGTCTCCTTATTGTCATTCTCCTGGATGAAATTGTTGATTGTGTCTATGATTTGCTCTTTCACCCATTCATTCTTCAGGATTAGATTATTTAATTTCCAATTACCTTTTGGTTTATTTTCTCCTGGCCTTATATTGCATGTGATTTTTATTGCATCATGATCTGAAAAGGATGCATTTACTATTTCTGTCTTTCTGCATTTGATTTTAAGGTTTTTATGCCCTAATACATGGTCAATTTTTGTATAGGTTCCATGGACTGCTGAGAAAAAAGTAAACTCCCTACTGTCTCCATTCAACTTTCTCCATAGATCTATCATACCTAACTTTTCTAATAATTGGTTTATCTCCCTAGTTTCTTTCTTATTTATTTTGTAGTTTGATTTATCTAATTCTGAGAGAGCAAGGTTGAGATCCCCCACTAGTATCGTTTGGCTGTCTATTTCTTCTTGCATCTCTCTTAATTTCTCCCCTAGGAATTTGTGTGCTATTGCACTTGGTGCATATATATTTAGTATAGATATTGCTACATTATCTATGGTACCCTTTAATAAAATATAGTTTCCTTCCTTATCTCTTTTGATTAGATCTATCTTGGCTTTTACTTGATCTGAGATAAGGATTGCTACCCCTGCTTTTTTTTGTTCGCCTGAAGCATAATAGGTCCTGCTCCAGCCTTTTACCTTCATCCTATATGTGTCACTATGTTTTAGATGTGTTTCTTGTAGACAACATATTGTGGGATTCTGGTTTTTAATCCAGTCTGATATCCACTTCCGCTTTATGGGAGAGTTCATCCCATTCACATTCACAGATAGAATAACTAATTCTTTATTTCCTGCCATCTTATTTACCCAAGTTATGTTTTCCCCTTTCCTTTCCCCTTTCTCCCTTCCCCCCACCTCAGTACTTTGCTTTTGATGACCCCTTCCCCAAACAATACTCCCCTTTCCTTTCCCCTTTCTCCCTTCCCCCCTCCTCAGTACTTTGCTTTTGATGACCCCCTCCCCCAAACAATACTCCACCCTTTAGATCCCTTCCCCCTGTTTTTACTCCTTTCCCCTGATTCTTCTATTTTCCCTTCTATTAGTTTGTCCCTTACTTTTCCTCCTTTCCCTCCCACTTCCCTCTAGCAACAGACAAGTTTCTATGTGAAATCAAATGTCTGATATACACTTTTAGAGCCCAACCTGATGAGAGTAAGATTTACACAGTGCTAGTCTCCCTCCCCTCTTTCTCTCAATTATATTAGGTTTTCTTTGCCTCTTCAAGTGATTTTACCTTGTTTTTACCTCCTTTTTTTTTTAGATCTTATTTTACCACTTTTTCCCTCTTTTCCCCAGTATGACAACCTTTTCCCCTCTAGTTCTCTTTTTCATATTATCAAAGTAATATTTAGTTAATTATACCCCCAAACTTTGAGTATCCCCCTAGTAAAAATAAAGTTCTCAAGAGTCCTTTCCTTTTTACCTTTTTACGCATCTCTTGAGTTCTGTGTTTGGGTGTCGAATTTTTTGTTCAGATCCGGTCTTTTCATTAGAAATAGGTGAAATTCACCTATATCATTGAATGACCATCTTCTTCCCTGGAGGATAATGCTCATTCTAGCTGGATAGGTTATTCTTGGCTGTAATCCAAGTTCCTTTGCCCTTCGGAATATCTGGTTCCAGGCCCTTCGATCCTTCAGTGTGGAAGCTGACAGATCCTGACAGATTCTAATTATTGATCCTCGGTATTTGAATTGTTTCTTTCTAGCTGCTAGCAGAATCTGTTCCTTGGTGCTATAGTCCTGAAATTTAGCCAAGATATTCCTTGGGGTTTTAATTTTGGGGTCTCTTTCAGGAGGTGATCGGTGAATTCTTTCAATGCTGATTTTGCCCTTTGATTCTACAATCTCAGGGCAGTTTTCTTTCAGGATTTCCTGGAAGATAGTGTTTAGATTCTTTTTTTTGATCATGGCTTTCAGGAAGTCCAATAATCCTTAGATTGTCTCTCCTAGATTTATTTTCTAAGTCAGTTGTTTTTCCTAGGAGATATTTCATATTTTCTTCTAATTTTTCATTTTTTTGTTTTTGTTTGACTGATTCTTCAAGTCTTAGTGAGTCATTCACTTGCATTTGTTCAATTCTTATTTTTAAGGTGTTTTCTTCAGTTACCTTTTTAAGTTCCTTTTGTAACTGGCCAATTTGTTCACTGCACTCTTTTTCCACTTCACTAATTTTATTTTTTAATAAATTGGTGTCTTTTTCATATCTCTTTTGCAGAGCATCATATCCTTCTTGCAAGATACTGTGTCCTTCTTGCACTGATTTCAATTTATTTTCCCATTTATCCTCCAGCTCTCTTTTGAGGTTCTTTATGCAATCTTCCAGAAAGGCCTTTTGAAACGGGGACCAGTGATGGTCGTTGCTGTTTTTTTCTGGATTTTTGTCTAAAGAAACCTCTGTATCTGAGGTCGTTTCTTTGCCTTGATAAAAGCTGTCTATGGTGAGAGCTCTCTTTTGCTTCTTCATCATTTTTTTTTTTTTTTAGACAGAGTGGATGTCTCTTTAAGGTAGGGGAAAAAAAAAAAAAAACCTCGGCTGAAGACGCTTTGCCCTGGGGCACTTCGGCGAGTTGATTTAAGGTGCTGGGCTGGTGGGGGCTAGGACTAAGTCCGAATTACTCCTTAAACAAGGCAAGTCTGCCAGAACACCTGTCCCCAATCAGGGCAGAGTGTCCCGAGTGCCTCAGATAAACTCCAGGTGTTTGGAATTTGGAGTTTGGAGTTTGGAATTTCTTCCAGGATGAGCCGAGCTGAGTCCCACCCTCACTTCTGGCCTGCACAGTTGTAGTCTATTTATCTCTCTGTCCGAGTCCGACTAACCTGATATGAAGTTCTCCAAAGAGCCGTGCCCAAATATTTCTGAGTTCGTTGACTTGAAGATCAGTTCAGAGGCTTATTTTATTGTTGATTTGAGAGAAGATCGGAGGAGAGGCAGAAAGTCACCTTTTCACTCCGCCATCTTGGCTCCGCCCCTTATAAAATTCCCATTTCATTTCTTTACATGTTGGGAGTTTTTATTTCCCAGCCCTGAAGGAAAGAATACTTTTAGATTAAGAGAAAAATGAACAGGAGAGGGCAAGGAAAACGGAGAGTGGTGAAAGAAATAAATGGAGTCATTCCAGATCCCCTGTGCTTGTTTTTGATTCTTTCTCTCTATGCCAATTGCCCTATGAAGATAGTATAGGATACTCCTCTGGTTTGCAAATTCAAGATTCATTAATTCAGATAGTTCCCAGTTCCTTATCCTTGGTGTTCTTCCAAATTTTACCTCCTCTTCTTCCTGGCTTGTACTGCTGCTTTGCCACGACGGCTGTTGTTTGCAGAAAGCTCTGCTCTTGCTCCTCACCCTTCTTATTAAAAGAGAAATTAGCAGTTGCTAAAGAGATCTGATAAGACCATTCACTTCTAACTGGAGTTTTAGTCTATATATAGTCAGGTATCTAAAAGTAGGGAGATTTAAAGAAAAGCAAACACTCATGGATTAATCTATAAACAAGGAGCTTGCTTCAGAATTTAAAATCTCCATTCAATAGGGAGGGGATTCTCTACTCTTTCTACAATAATTTAAAAAAAACCATAAATTACCTCAGAGATTTGAGGTCCTTCTAAGCCCTATAAAATTACCTGAGCTTGAAAAACATCCCTACAGATAAGAAAGTTGAAACTCAACTAAATGACATGACCAAGATTGCCCAGCCATAGGTTTTAGAGCTGGAAGAGCTACAAGTGTTACCTAATCTTATATCCTAATTTTCTGTATCATCCAAAAAGCATTTAATAATTGGCTACTATGTCCTAGGGACTATGGCTACAAAGGAAAAAATAGTTCCTGATTTCAAAGTGTAGAGAAGACTATGTAAATATACAGGATCATAGATTTAGAAAAAGTCAGCATAAGTTAAAGGACTTGTTGCCTTGATAGAGACTCATCGAGGTTCAGAATACAAATAGACTAATACAAAGAAACTCAATTTCTTTCCCAAATTTTTTGAGTTTCCTCTGGGCTTTTTTTTTCTTTAAGTGGGTTGGAAAGATTAGCAAATTCCTTACATTATCCTAGATCACATAGATATTAAGTGTCACAGGTGAAATTTGGATCCAGGACATCTGACCACAGATTCAGTGTACCTTTCATTGTTCATCTATGTGAAAAAATATATAAAATGTAATTTGGGGGTTACTGGATCAGAAAAAAAGCTTCATAATGGAAGAATTGCTTGAGCTGAGATTTAAAATAAAGTAGAAAGAGGAGACAATGAATTAGTGGAATGAAAACAATTTGAAAAGGCACAGAGACAGTCCTTTGATAGAATGTTATAAAGGAGAAACAGCAAGACCTTAATTAGCCTGCAGAGAAGATTCCATGAAAAGAAGTGGATGGAGATAAAGTTGTAAAGGTTATAAAGAGAGAAAGGGAGGAATCTGAACAGCTGAGAAATTGGAGGCCCTGAGAAATCAATGTTTGTCTAGGTAAACAGGAAATGGGGAATTTGTGGGACATCTGTACCTCAAATTCAAATCCAGTGTTCTTGCCACTATGGTCTGTAAATAAAGACACTGAAATCCCAGTGTCCAGATTCCAAAGACCAGTGCCTTTTCGACTATACCACTATTGCTTCTCTTCACATTAAGGAGGAAATGTAGGAAGAATCAGAATTGAGTGTCAGAAAGACTAAAGAGGAACCCTGTGTTCATTTGCATACTGAGTGAATTCAGATTTTCTAGAAGGCAGGCTTTTGTTAGAGATTGCAAGAATGGCAGAAGCAGCTGGCACTGTTTTGACATTTTGGATAGCAAATGTAATCTTCTGAATTTAGCTTTCCATCAACGAACCAATCATTCAGGAGGAAGGGGAGGGAGGAAGGAGAAGCTAAACTGTTTATCTAAAAGGATTCTGAAAACCAACTTGGGAAAGATGGTCAAGTGTCTTGATCATTCAGCATTGATTTGTCACAAAAGAAATAAAATCAAGAACATTGAGGAATATCACTGAACAGAGAAATTATAACCAGGTCCTTCAAAAAGTGCTGTTGGAAAGCTGTATATTAAGTCCAGCTAAATAATGTAACAAGATATCTTATTAGACACCATTATTTTGTTGGTTCAGGAAGAATTTTTTTAAATGGTCCTTTTTCAATTGGCCAGTTATCTGTCCATATTCTAGAAATAAATGGTAGTACCAATGAGGATATCTGCCTGCAAAGCATATTTCCCCCTTAAACTCAAATAATCTTCATATCAAAGCCATTGAGTAAGATGTAAGAGGCACAGTCATCATTCCTTCTTCTTTGATCTCTAACTCATCCCTGCTCACTGCTAAAGTACTGAGTATGGTCACTGTATTTATTGGGTACCAGATTCTTTTGGGAAAAAGACCAAAGAACGGAATGCTACATTTTAACAAGATTTTCCTAAGGACCCTTATGGAGGCAGCTACAAATCCCCAAGTTTTTAAACTATTATCCTGGGGCTCAAATCCCCAGATTTTTAATTTCAAAATTAAAATATGCCAATAAATATGCAAAACATTTAAGACATTGAAATGTTTGTTGAATGAATGAACAAATGAATGAAAGTGTAAGCAAGAAAGAATAATAAAATCACATATATTTACAGTAGTCCCCTTTCCATCATTACGAGATAGAAAAATTATTTAGTACCAAAGATGTTTGGGACATTTAAAAGTGCTTTGCAAAATACAAATTGCCCTTCCAAGGAAATAGGAAGGAAGAGAAACTCTTTCTGAAGCTACTTATTTTTACCAACCTCAATGGGGCACTAAAACAAAAGATTATTTTACATATGTATTTTCTTTAAATATTTTGGATAAGAGACAGCCTTGGAGTCAGCAATGCCCAACTTCAAGTCCTTTCTTTGACACATGCTAGAGGTACGCCTCTGGATAAGTCACTTAATTTCTCAATGTCTTAGATAACTTTCTAAGAATAAGCTGGATGTACAAATATTGA
Source organism: Myrmecobius fasciatus (assembly GCA_023553655.1). Taxonomy (NCBI): domain Eukaryota; kingdom Metazoa; phylum Chordata; class Mammalia; order Dasyuromorphia; family Myrmecobiidae; genus Myrmecobius; species Myrmecobius fasciatus. Next base: position 7,100 of record JAJPUD010005876.1, read on the forward strand.
AATTATTACTACTTCTTCTCCTGTGAAGAGGAGCCTTCCAAACAGAGAGAGAAAGAGGTCTCACATTTGGATTCCAGGTCTGGGTGAGGATTTAGGAGGAAAAGTTAGATCGTAAGAGAGGAAATCTGCTAGCAACTAGTTGAGAAAATACGACAAGAAAAGAAGAAATCATATCAAGATATTTCAATTGAAAATAGACACAAAAGATGTTTGAACTTCTAAGAAACTTGGCTGAAGGAACACTAAAGAATAGAAATAGAAGCAAAATGCCCCATATGAACACACTGACACAGAATCTGTCCTGCCTTTCTAAAATGGGATGAAAATTCTTCCAATTGTTAGTATTCCTTTTATTTTGTTTCCTAAGGCTTTACTAGCCTCAGATTATAGTGGCACATGACTTCCAGCTGGCTGCTACAAGGGGGGAAAATGACTGCCTTTAGGATATATTATATTATTTCACAACCACCTCCTGCTCATACATTTGTTTGCATTAGGATTAGCCTGTCAGCTGCATGAAACAGTTGGGTATGATGCATAACTATAAAAAGACTAAATGTTTATAGTTCTCAGAACATAAAGCATGATTGTTTCTAGAAGATCTAAACTAGTCACTAAAGTTTGTAAAGTAACATCCCATTGGAATGTTATACTTAGAGAAATGTCTTTAGTTTTAACCAATGAGATGATGGAACATCACAGATAAATTGCTGAAAGGGACCTAAAAGGACTTCTAAAAATAGAGCAATAAGCATAGAGATATAAGAGGTCTTGGAGGTCATTGCATACCCCTTCATGTGACAGATGAGAAGTTGTCTCATCTCAGGAAAATTAATTGACTTGCCCAAAATACATAGATAATAAATAGCTGAACTAGAATTAAACTCAGGTTCTCAGACTCCAAAGCCAGGGATCTTCCCATTGCATCATCCTGCCCTACTCATTCTGCAGATGAAAAACTTGATCAAGGTCACCCAGATAATTTGGATTTGGATTATTATTTTCTGGTTCTTTCCATCACACTGACACCCCACACTCCACTGATAGAGGGTCTTATCCTAGCAGTGTAGCATTATGACATTGTTATCAACCATGTCTTTGGTTTCATATTTCCTAATCCACAAGTAGCCTAAGAAGTGATCTTGTCTGAAATTTTAATCTGAAACATGAAGAAACTGAGGCTCAAGAAAGGGAAGAACTTGTCCAAGATTACTCAGGCAGTAAACCAGTCAATTGATTGATCATTAAATATTTATTAACCTCCTACTATGCTGCAGACAATGTATTAAATACCGCAGATACAAATTTTTCTTAAATAACAGATTTTTATTTTAAAAATATATGCAAAGATAATTTTCAGCATTCACCCTTGCAAAACTTTGTCTGGCTGATTTTTCTCCATCACTTTCCCACATCTCCTCCCCTAGATAGCAAGTAATCCAATATATGTTAAATTTGTGCAATTCTACTATACATATTTCCATATTTATCATGCTGTGCAAGAAAATTAGATCAAGAAGGAAAAAAATGAGAAAGAAAAAAAGCAAGCAAATAGCAACAAAAAAGTACTGTGTTGTAGTGTACCTTTGGTTCCTGTGGTCCTCTTTCTGGATACAGATGACTCTCTCCATCACAACTCTATTGGAATTGGCCTGAATCACCTCATTGTTGAAAAGAACCATGTTTATCAGAGCTGATCATCACATAATTGTGTTGTGTACAATGTTCTCTTGGTTCTATGAATTTCACTTAGCATCAGTTCAGGTAAGTCTCTCCAGGTCTTTCTGAAATCATCCTGCTGACTGAATTTACAACCAACAATGTATTAGCATCCTAGTTTTCCTATATCTCTTCCAACATTCATCACTATCTTTTCTTGCCATCTTAGCCATCTGAGATGTGTATAGCAGTACCTCAGAATTGTCTTAATTTGTATTTCTCTAATCAATAGTGATTTAGAACATTTTTTCATATGACTAGAAATTGTTGTAATTTCATCTGAAAATTATCTATTCATTTCCTTTGACCATTTATCAATTGAGGAATGGCTTGTAAACTTATAAATCGGAGTTAATTTTATATATATTTTAGAAATGAGGCCTATATCAAAAACATTGGACATAAAAAATTTCCCCCAGATATCTGCTTACTTTCTAATGTTGGCTGCATTGTTTTTGTTTGTACAAAAACTTTTTTAATTTAATATAATTTAAATTATCCATTTTGCATTTCATAATGTTATCTAGTTCTTCTTTCCATAAATTGCTTCCTTCTTCACAGATCTGAGTAGATTATCCCTTTTTCTCCTAATTCACTTTATGTCTAAATCATAAATGCATTTTGATCTTATCTTGGTATAGAGTGCTGGGTACTGGTTAGTTTCCAGTTTCCGCCACACAATTTTCCAATTTTCCTAGAAATTTTTGTCAGATACTGAGTTTTTATCCCAGAAGCTGGGGTCTTTGTATTCATCAGACACTAGATTACTATAAATTGGCTGTTATATCTTGTGAACCTAACCTATTCCACTGATCAACTACTCTATTTCTTAGCCAATACCAAATGGTTTTAAGCTGGAGCTTACAATCTAGTGGCTGATGAACAGGGGAACAGCATACTAACAAATACTGTATTACAAAGCAAGCAATATGTAGTATATATAGGAAATAATTATCAAAAGATAGGCACTGGAATTAGGAAGGGCTAGAAGGTTTCCTATAAAAGATGGTATTTTAGTTGGGATTTAAAGGATGCATGAAAGGCCTGAAAGATAGCCAGAAAGAATGATCAGAACCAAGTGACAGCATGTCTTCCTTGTGGAACAATCAGAGGATTAGGGCTTTTAGATAGAAGAGTAAGCTTAGGAGGTTATAGTATGAAAAGACTGAAGGTAATATTGAAAACTTTGTCCTCTGATTCCACAGCTGATATTCTTTTCACTATATCATATGGCATCCCCACATGATACCAATGAAATGTCCAATCTCTCATTCTTCCACTCTGTTGGGTTAACTACTTAAGGAATGGAGATACTAGTTAGAATGTGTTAGAAAGAGATATGGATGAGATTAGTACATTGAGATTCTGGTCTTTTGTTGTTGCTATTGAGTCATTTCAGTCATGAAATGTGACCCTGTTTAAGATTTTCTTGGCAAGGATCTGGAGTGGTTGGTTATTTCCTTCTCCAGCTCATTTTACAGATGAAGAAACTAAGGCAAACGTTTAAATGATTTGTTAAGGGTTACATAGTAGTGAGTAATCTGAGACCAGATTTGAGCTCATGAAGATCCTAACTCCTGCCCTTGCACTCTATCAACTGTGTCATCTAGGTGCTACTTAACTTTTCAAGGTCAATTCCTCATGTTTAAAATGAGATATTGGATTATCTACAGAAAAAGCACTGGCTTTGGAGTCAGAGAATCTGATTCAACTATTTATAAACTATCTTTTGTGTGATCATGGACAAGTTAATTAATCTCATAATCTAAAATATGAGAGTCTCAAGAATAGATATGAAAAAATATCCCCACTCCAACCCTTTGTAGAGGTAGAGTGGGTACAACTTTTTTTCATACGTCTTATCAGGTTATATATATTTATTAAATTTTATATTTTTTAAAATATTACTTATTTTATCTTTGTTAAAATATTATTTGTTTCTTAAAATACTACTTATTTGTGTGATAGTTGTGTAGAAGAGGGAAAAGAGAGGCTACTGGGGAAAATCTGGTCATGTAAAAAAAGATAACAATAAAAAATCAGAGAAAAAATAAAATAAAATTTAAGGAAGTTAGACTTAGTAACCGCTAAGATCTCTTTTAGGTCTAAATCTATAATCCAATGGGGTGAAAAGATGACTCCTCCAAGATCCTTTCTACATACAAAATTCTCTGAGTCTTATATTCAGTCTGTCATTTTGTTTTAGTTGATTCAGATAAGTGCAACCATATATTTATTACCTCATGGACTGGTCCATGGGGTCTTCTTGGCAAAGATACTGGAGTGGTTTGCCATTTCCATCACATTTTTCAGATGAGGAAAATGAGTTAAACAGAGTTAAGTAACTTGCTCAGGATAACACAGCTTAGTAAGCATCTGAGGCTGGATTTGAATTCAGGTTTTCCTGACTTCAAGTCCAGCACTCTACCCACTGAGTCATCTAGCTGCCCCCTCTTAGAATTCAGTTACCATTTGAGAAATTGAAGATTCACAGAATTCTAGAATTGAAAGATCATCTAGTGTAATCCAAGTCTGAAAGTTACTCCCACTAAGATATTTTAAACATCTGGGGTTTTTTTTGCTCAAAGATCTCCAGTAATGGGGACCTCATCATCTTTCTACATCTGGACAGTTCTCATCATTAAAAAATATTTCCTGACATCAAAACTAAATTTGCCTTTTTTTGACTTTACTTATTCCACAAGTGTCTATTATATGCATAGCACTGTGTTAAGCACTGGGAACACAAAGACTAAAAAGATATGATCCTTGACCTCAGGGAACTTATAATATAATAGTAAAGATGGTATTTGAATATGAAAGTAAATATAGAATATATAAAAACTGAATACAGTAGCTTGAGATGGAAAAATACTGGAGCAATATATTGAAAAACAAGGCTTCCCTGGATAAGGGAAGCCTTCATGTAGAAAAAGAGCTTAGTTTTGAGGCAAAACAGGGATTTCAAGAGATATAGGTGAGAAAAGAGAGTATTTTTAAAATGAGGATATCCAGGACAACATCCCAGAGATGGGAAATGCAGTTTCCCAAGGGATGAATAAATAGCAAGTGCATTAGTATAATCATACTATAGAATGTGTTTAGAGAAATAATGTATAAGACCATAAAGGTAAGAAGGGACCAAGCTGGAAAAAAAGAAGCATTTTTATTTGAGGTGAGAAGTCACTAGGTTTAGTTGAGTATAGGAGGGGGTGACATGGTCAAGCTGCACCATGGGTAAATAACATTGGTAAGAGTGTGGAAAATGAATTAGAATAGGGGAAGACATGAGAAAGGGAAACCAAATATGAAGCTACACAAATACAACAGGTAACTTAATACCCTAAAACAAACAAAAATCTATAGTTGTAAGAGTTGGATTCAGTAAAATTTTTTGGTTTTAGGCAATTTTAATTTAATTCATGAGCAAGTGCAAAATCATACCTCCTTAGAAAGTCAGAAAGAAGAGATGAGAGTAGGGAACAGGAGAGAATAATATAGTTTTATTCCTTCTAATCTTTAAGTATTAACAATCAAGAGCACAAAGGTACATGAGTTTGTGGACTACTGAGAAAAACAATAAATACAATAAATTATTAAGCCTTCTGTGGGCAAAGCACTGTCCTAGTCATTGGAATAGATACAAAGTTTAGATACAGTATGCGTGATCTCTGACTTCATGGAGCTTTTGATCTAGTAGGAGAATAAGGCACAAATATAGATATTTAAAACACAAAAAATAATATTTTCCAAAAACTTTAAGATTTACAAATTATTTTACAAATAAAATCTCACTTTATCCTTATAAATATGAGGACTACTGTTATCCCCATATTACAGATTAGAAAACTGAGGCAGACAAGGATTACATGACCAGAGTCATCCAGTTAGCAAAGGTCTGAAGCCATATTTGAACTCAGATTTTCTTAAATCAAAGTTTAGTAGTTTATCCATTGCCATGCATAGCTGCCATTATGTACTAGAGCAGGCCAAATCATAATGCTGTTTATGCTGCATGAAGTCTGAAGAGAAAAAATATTTCTTTACCAGAAGATGGTAACAATGATCTCAAATCACTGGATGGGTAGGAGAAACTCACATAAAGAATGGGTAAGAATTCCGTTTCAATCAGAAGAATTTGTAATTTATCTAGGGACAAATGGCAGCTTTTTTTTATTTTAGTTTGTTTTTTATTTTGTTCTGGGTTTTTTTTGTTTTTTTTTTTTGTTTTTTGTTTTTTATTAGGGGAGTGATATAGCCAGACCTGAGCCTTTGGAATATATACCTATAGATTTGTGGAAGGCAGACTGTAAGAAAAAATGAAATAAATGAAGGAAAGTTATTATAAGAATCCATATGAGACATAAGAAAGAAAAGCATTTCTCTCTTCTCTCTCCATATCCAATTATCTATGGGACCTAGGCCCAGAAGGACATGGTAGTATCCAGTGGAACAATAATCTACATATATAGCCAAGAGGAGCTGTAAGTCTTGAATTCTGAGCTGGGATTCTGCTTGTAAGATAGCAAGGAGCCAAAACTCTTGCTGGTTCTAGGGAATGAACTATAGTCTTTCTGACAGTATAAAACAGTATCCTCTGCCAGAATATTAAGGCAATAGTAACTATAGCAAAGCTGGGAACGGGCATCTACTACCATAGCAACCATTAGTGGAACATTTTCTGTTAGACTCCAAGATCAAGGTCAAGAGGTATGGTGTGAAATCATTAGTCGTCTTACTGCCCCAATATATCAGTGACATGTATTGTTTCCCTTTGTCCGTGCCTTGGTTCCCTTGTCCCTTTCTATTTGTGAACTCTATGAGTTCATTCTTCTCATTCTCATTGACACTATTCATTTGTGAGAGAATGAGCTCTGGGTTTATGAGGAAAATGTTATGTTTCTAATTGGATTATTCCAGCAAACTTCTTTTGACTTATTGTGTCAGTTGGCTGACTATTAAGTAAGTATTGTGGTATATTAGTAAGGATTAGTGATATACAGAACTAGGAATTAGTAAGGATTGTGATATATAGAATTAGGAATTTGTAGACTAGGCAGTGGAGGGGGCACAGTGCATAGAGTGACAGGGCTGGAGTCCACAAGACTCATCTTACTGAGTTCAAATGTGACCTTACACTAGCTACGTGACCTGGGACAAGTCAATTAATCCTACTTGCTTCCATTTCCTCTTCATCTATATGACAAGCTGGAGAAAGAAATGGCAAACCACTCCATTTTCTTTGCCAAGAAAATTTCAAATAGGATCATGAAGAATTGGACACAACTGAGAAGTTACTGAACAACAAAACTATGAGTTCATAAACTCACAGAATATCTCAAATCAAATTTGGAGTAGCTAACTCTAGGGTATCCACCATGAGAAATCAAATTGGGGTATAGTTCAAAAGGGACACTTTATAAGATAAAATTTGTTGCTAATTAAAATTATCCCAACATAGAATGGGATTTCTCAGTGAGTTACTAAAGAAGCAGGACCTTGATGACTATTCATCTAGAATGTTGTAAAATTAATTTCTTGCTCAGGTATGTGTTAAATCAGAGGTCCTCTGAGATTCTAAGGGAGTATGACCCTGTGTCATTTCTGTATTGTCATTTCTGTATCTTCAATCATAAAGGAGGCAATAAATTATGTTCATTATCCTCTATTTACTAAGGCAGGAAAGCAGATTAGTACAATTTAGGAAGATTTTCAGTATTTAAAATTGAAATAAAACCAAACAAAAAAACTCATACTCCTTTGACCAGGAAACATAATCAGTCCAATACTTATTCTCTAAGAACTTTAGTTAATAAAGAGCAGCAAGATTAGTATATATAATGTATCTCCCAAAAAGGTTGCATGTATTAGAAAACATACTATTTGTAAGTGGTTATTATGTAAAATATGGTAGTTGGTTCCAGTTGGTTACAATAAAAATAGACAGTGTGAGTATGAATAATGCAATCACTTCAGGAAATTCATTATATACACTAACTGGGATTTGCTTGGACATAAATTAACAATAGAATCAGCAATGGAACCTTTATAAAATAAGTTTTATGTGTGACCATACTTTTATTCCAATATGAATTTAATAACTATCCATATCTACAGGCTTAGAATCAGGGTTTAGATTCATTTTTAGCTTTTCATCAAAAATACTCTCACATAATGAAATAGATCTATGAGCTCATTAAGGTGGAGTTTTCCTTTATAAAACCTACCCATGCAAGACTATCTGGTAGAACTCATCCATTTCCTGCTCTAAGTTCATCATGGAGAAGCTGTTTCTTTTTTTTCCACTTAACAGTATTTTATTTTTTCCAATTACATATCAGGATAGTTTTCAATACTCATTTTTTTCATAAGATTTTGAGTTCTGAAATATTTTCCTTTCCCCTCCCTGCAAAAAGGAAGTAAATTTATATAGGTTACATATGTACAATCATTCAAAACATATTTCCATATTATTCATGTTGTGAAAGAAAAATCAGAATGAAAGGGAAAAACCATGAAAAAGAAAAAAAAGGTGAAAATAGTGTGCTTCAATCTGCATTCAGCCTTTTTAGTTATTTATCTGGATGCATATGACATTTTCCATCACAAATCTATTGGAACTGTCTTGGATCACTGTACTGCTGAGAAGAGTTAATTATCATGGTTGATCATCACACAATCTTGCTGTTACTGTGTACAATAGCTTTCTGGTCCTTCTCATCTCACTCAGCATCAATTTGTGTAAGTATTTACAGGACCGATTTCTTCTAATAGTTGTTTTTCAGTTGTTCAATTATGTCCAAGTCTTTGTGACCCCATGGACCATAGCATGCCAGGTTCTATTACCCTTGCCTATCTACCAAAATCTGTCTAAGCACACTTTCATTTCTTGTGTGACATTCTCTCTTCGTCTCACCCTCTGCCATCCCTTTTTCCCTTTTCCCTTCAATATTTCCCAACATCAGCGTCATTTCCAATGAGTCCAGTCTGTTCATTATGTAGTCAAACTATTTAAGCCTCAGCTTCAGTATTTGATCTTCCAATGAACAGCCTGAATTAATTTCTTTTATTATTAATTGGTTTGATCCTCTTGGTATCCAAGGGATTCTCAAAAGTTTTTTTCCAGCACCACAAATTCCTTATAGTCTAATTTCCACAGTCATACCTTGCTACGGAAAAAAAAAAAACATAGCTTTAAATATTATTAATCTTTGTCAGAAAGGTGATATCTATCTATACTTTGTAGTATGCTATCCAGATTTGCAATAGCTTTCTTTCCAAGAAGCAAGTATTTTTCAATTTCATACTGACATCACTGTCTGCAGTGATCTTTAAGCCCAGGAATATAAAATCTGCCACTACTTCCATTTCTTCTCCATTTGCAGGAAATGATGGGACCAGTTGCCAAGATCTTTTTTGTTTGTTTATTTGTTTTTATTTTAAGTTTCTCTCCTCTTTCACTTTCAAGAGGCTTCTTACATTCTTAGATTCCAGGTTCCTATGTAAACTTGATCTTTAAAACATCATCTTTTCCTTTCATTACAGATTCATCCTGTAGCTGAGCTTCCTTTTAGCTCTGACCCAGCCATTTGTTTGGTTCTGCAGTTATCTTAGTTTTTCTCTACTCTTCTGCAGTTGTGTACTGGATACCTTCCAACCTAACGGGGTTATTTGTCAATGTTATCTCTTTCATCATTTTAGTACTGTCCATGGAGTTTTCTTGGAAAAAGTATTGAAGTGGTTTTCAATTTACTTCTCCAATGGATCACCTTTTGTAAGAACTCTTCTCTATGAGTTCTCCCTCTTGGGTAATCTTGCATGGCATAGCTCATAGTATCACGGAGTTACACAAGCCCTTCCTCCATGATGAGGCAATGATCTGAGTATATCAAGGAATATTTGTGTGTATCTATATACACATTTATGTATGTATGTACTGTATATATATATGTGTATATGTATACATGTATATATATATATATACATACAAACATATAAATTCACTGTTAGACAAGTTGTATAGATTTTTCATCTTACTAGACAATAGGCATTGCTTTAAACACTTAGTTTTTACCATTTGGGTAATCAAGACAAATTTTTTTTGTATTTATGGATCTCACCCAAGAGGCTGTGAATGTATCAGGGCCTAATACAACTAGATCAATGCCATGAACAAGTAAAACATCTGGAAAATCTCACCAACTATAGGAAATCTCTCTTCAACTTAAACTCCTTCAAAGACTTTAATGTTTTAGGAAAATGATATGGTATACCCAGAACTGATTCATATGCTATTCATAATACTTTTGGATTATATTTTAATTTCAAATTTTTTGAGCACATGAAAAAAATTCACAAATTTCATATGACCAACAAAAAGCTTTTAAAAATACTTCCTGTTTTATTCCTTTATTTGACATTCTGAGGAACAATACTTCTGATTAATACCACTGAGAAGTTTTCAAAGTATTAACTCACAAATTATTTCTTCATAGGCATTAAAAAAGCACATGCGTGCGTATGCATGCATTTGTATGTATTTTGGTTCAAATTTCTGATTTAATTGGTGTAGAGATAACCTATTCTGGAAACTAACTTCACTGATGTAAAATTCTATTTTCATCTATAACTAATAGTCTTAAATTCATCATGTAGCTAGTTAGGTACCAGTCTGTATTCCAGAGCAGACTTTCTATCTATTAATCTAGCATATAGAGACATATACATGGTAAGTCCTTGTTGATTTGAATTTACTTAATTCAGTGCTTCATATGCATTCAAAATATCTCAGAGACAATAGTACCTGAATTTAAGTATATTAATATTTTTAGCATTTTTAACAACATATGATTTACTATTAGGCACATGGAAATTAATTTCTGGCTTATAAGGTTAGATTTTTTAAAATTCTTGTTTGGACTTATTTGTGTACTTATTTTGCTGATTTGTGTAGCTTCCAATGTCAGAATGCACTGGAGCATTTGAGAAAAATTAAAAACATTAATCATTCACAATTGCCTTTTGTGTAGGAGAATTTGGTAAAGATAAAGATATAAAAGAGGGACAGGGGAATAGAAAGTTAGATATTACATTGTGATAGGCCAGCCTCCACAAAGACTGGTCTCATAACTCAGGGTTGAGATTGAAGTGAAATGAAATACTCATAGTTCATTAACAATTAGCAAAAGGAAGTTATCTAAGTCAACATGGTAAGGCACTGGTTCAGAAACCCCCTGTTTCTCTACAGAATCATGAATGAAAAGCAGAGTGTGATGTCTGAAATGCCAGTGGGACCTCTCCAGGTCTGAAGATCATGAGCTCCTCTTAGGTTGGCTCTTGTAATGTTCTTTTATGTTACCTAGAATCATGCCAGTGCCTTGAGCCTTAGCTTCCTGAAATATTAAAATTTCAGGGACAGAAAAGCAAGACTAAGTTATCCATGGGGAGATAAGGAGGAAAGGGAGATATTGCTAGATACTGCTCTTACCACATACATGATGTTGACAAATAACTGTCAGGAAGTATTCATATGAAGTGATTTTAAAAGGGCACAATTATCACAAAACACAACTTACAACTTGGTTAAATAGATCCAGTATAATATACTATATTTTTATTTTTTTTAAATTAAAGCTTTTTATTTGTAAAACATATGTATGGGTAATTCTTCAACATTGACCCTTACAAAGCTTTGGTTAAAAATTTCTCCCCCCCCAGTCCCTACCCCACCCCTAGATGGCAGGAAAATCACTATATGTTAATTATATTAAAATACTTGACAAATCAAATATATGTAATATATTATATTTTTAAAGCATGTAAATACATATATATTGATACTTCTGCCTACAGGTTCTCTTCATTTTCTTCACTCAGCAAATACTCCTACTCAGACTACATTTGAAGTATCTGTATTGAATTCCATGAGAACAATCTGTCCAACACCTGACCCATGATGACTGCTAAAGTTTAGGCGAAATGATTTTTCTCCTTCCTACAACCCTCAGGTTGTGGTTTGAAATGGGCTTTTTTATCCTACAAATAATCTTTCTCCTCTCAGGTCCAGTAAACCCAGTTCTACTCACTTACAGCAGCTACCAATATTCACAAATCACATTTAGCTACCAAAATGAGAAATTCATCCCAATTCTTTAGGTGGGTAAGAAAAAGTCCACGGGGCAAAAAACACTAGTTGGTTTAGGTTTTTATTTCCCTTTTCCTGCTCAATCACAAAACAAGCTAACTATCTTCTGACATCTGCTGTAAAGTCAAGAGACACAGAAAAAATAGCCCCAAAAAGTGGCAGTTAGAAACCACATCACTGAAGCATCCTATTATTTATTTCTGTGCCATTTCCATCATCATCAGATTTCCATTCACTTGTGCTATAGTACACAATTAAATTGTTTAGAATACATGTATACACGTGTTATATATGATATGTGACACATAAGTCACATGTTTGTGTCATGTATGTTTAAGCATGTGCGTGTGTTGTCTCCCTCAAGGTATTAGCTCCTTAAGGTGGCTAGCTAGGGAAGTGTATAGAGCACCGGAAAACAATCATTTCAAATCAAACTCACATGCTAATTGTCTGACCCAGGCTAAGTTAGTTAACCTCTGCCTCAGTTTTCTGATGTATAAAATAGGGATAAGAGCAGCAGTTACTTCAAGAGATGTTGAGAAGATCAAATGAGATCTGTCAAGCTCTTAGCACAGTGTCAGACACATAGTAGACATTTAATAAATGTGTTTTCCCTTTTTCTCTTGAGAACAGAAACTTTCTATTCATATCCCCAGTCTTAGTACAGGACTTGGTATGCAGTAAATACTTAGTAAATGCTTTTGTATTTATTCATTCATAAGTTACATAGAATGAGAAAGCACAAGTGTATTGAGATTTGCATCACTGCAGAGCATACTCATATAAATGAGATCATAGATCCATTGAAGTAGCAAGATAGCTAAAAAATGGATTTTATTACTATTTCATTTCTTGGCTATTATTTGTACTGAATTATTGGTCTTCTCTGCTGAAATTCTTCTTCCTGTGATACAACAACTAATCCTTATTATAGAATAATAAAAACTAGCATTTATATACCTTTTAAAGATATGCAAACACTTTACAAATATTATTTCATTTTATCTTTATAACAGCACTTGAATATTGGAGGTAGGTACTATTATTATCTCTAGTTTACAAATGAAGATTCTCAAGCAGATGTCTGGAGGTGAAGAAATTTGCCTAGAGTCACTCAACTAGTGAGTAGTTGAACCTGGATTTTAACTTGCCTTTCTAATACTAGGCTCAGGTCTTGTCCTCTTCATTTTTAGCATTGCATACAGTACTGGACACATAGTGGATATCTGTTAACTGATAGATTAAGTAATTGCAAAATATAGCAATAGGAAAAAATAAATAAAATATTTAAATTAATGAATATGGCAGAAGTCTGAAAACTGGAGAATTGGACAAGATAGGAAGGAAACAAAACGTGATAAATTAAGGAAAAACTGTAAGATGATGGGATGGAAAGAAGAAAATTATGTTTATATATTCCATATAGAATTTCTCCTCCTGAAACTGTGAAAATTATGTGTGTGTATGTGGATATGTGTGTGTGTGTGTGTGTGTGTGTGTGAGAGAGAGAGAGAGAGAGAGAGAGAGAGAGAGAGAGAGAGTATGAAAGAGAGAGAGAGAGTGAGAGAGAGGGAGGGAGGGATGGAAGGGAGAGAAAGAGGGAGTGGAG
>JAJPUD010005876.1:20581-107894 GCA_023553655.1 Myrmecobius fasciatus
AGAGAGAGAGAGAGAGAGAGAGAGAGAGAGAGAGAGAGAAGAAAGATTCCATTAAAATGATTAATACTTGTCATAGTGCTACTATTGATTATGTCAAAACTACTTTGCAATTGGCAATTTTAGTTCAATTTCATTGTCTTAACATTATTTACATCCAGATTTTTTCAGTCATTATAACATGCAATGATTTGTTTTGGTTTTAGTTTCAGTTCCTATGCATTCATTTTGGTTAAAACTGTGTTTTTGATCTTGTGTGTTGATGCTTGATTCCAAGGCACACAACTGCCTCCATCATGATATAATGAGAAAAGTGCAAAATTTGCAGTCAGAAGTTCTGGGGTTGGATGATAGTTCTGATCCTTACTTATTGTATTTCACTCAGTTTGCACATTTGTAAAATAAGAGAGGCATACTAGATCATCACTAAAGTCTCTGCCATGCATAGGATCTATGATCTTATGATCCTGACCATTTTTAAGACAAAGTTTTCAACTCTTTTAGGCAACTTATTAGGCTGCACTATGTAGGGGACAGGGGAAGGCAGGAGGGGATGAAAACAATGATCAAAATTGTTCCTATAAAATATATCTACTTTTTTCTAGGAAAACAAAATTTAAATCAAAATTAACATAAATGAGAGAAACAGTAAATCTGCTACAAATAAAGGTGAATGCATTGTAGTGATTATTTAATATGGTATCAGCAAGTGAGATCAAATTCAATAGGTGCATGTCAAAGCTTCAAATGGATATGTTTTAATGTAGGTTCGTAAAGCATATATTTTGTGCTGTCATGTTGCTTGCTGTTTTTGAAAATGAAAACTATCAACTCAGTGAACCTATAAAATCAACTAATATGGCAAGGGACTGGGGATTGGAGATATGAGAATACTGAGTAGGCCTGGGGAATTGCTAAAGCAAGAAAAGAATCAAGGAAAATAAACTCAGCATTAATATTTGTGTGAATGTTAAAAGTATCATAATATCTGTTATATGTGTTGATGTCATTGCTTTTGATCCATATAATTTAATGAGCTAATGTTTAAGAAATTAACTTCTAAAATTAAAATAATTCAACATTGTCAAAATATTCAACAAATTTAAACTTGAATTGTCCTAATTTTTTTATTCTCTGGTTTATTTAAAGTCAAATATTCTTTCATGTACAATATACAGCTGCCATAAAAAAAGAAATTCATTGGAACAGCTAAAACTAGTTCAAATAAAGACAATAGAATAAGTCTAAGTAGCAGAAATTCAGAAATGAAAAGTGAAAATCTCAAACCCAGAAAATGCAATTTAACATTTTTCTCATTTGGATTCACAAGTGTTGCTATTAATGGAAAGGAAAGATCAGGGTGTTTGGTTTATAAGAATGATTTAACTACAGAGAGCATGGCACCTAACAAATTGAAATATCCTGCAAGTTACCATGAAGAATAAATTACAAAGACAAAAGAATTTTTCAGAGAAAATTGCTCAATTGTATGAGATGAAACAAGCCTCATTCAATAGAAGGACCACTGGTGTTCCCTGAAGCTATTGATATAGTTGAAATGTTTTGTGAATTATATACAAAGTATATAATTTTAATGAGAAGGAAGTTGTTCTGGTTGTCCTAACACTTTATGCAATAATTATTCAAGAAACTGAGACGTTACTATTTGACACTGCAAGTGAAAAACGCTCCTTTGATTATAATATGTATAATCTCATTGGAAATGCTGTTAGAAAAAAGATTTGTTTAAAAAAAATAAAGGAGGAAAATTTTGTTACTCCTCAAACATTGATGCCTATGCCACCTTAGGGTAAATTTTCAGTAAAACTGAAGGATTTTTATATGAAAATATTAGAATGTGGAAGAATCATATTAGATTCTTCATTGACAGGGTTCAATTGAAGAAAATGCAAGTCTACAAAAGCCATAAAAACAAGAACTTTCTGGCAATTTGGACACATTTCATGCTTCACCGACAACCACTTGTCTTGAAAAATATGACTAAATATTTACATACCATTTTAGAAGATATTACAAGAGTAATCAGGCTTAGAACAAAAAGTCAATTTACAAGGAAGGTTTTGTGCAGTCACATGGCAACCCATAAGGCAAGGCTACTTAAATTTTTTCCACTTTTGATCCTTTTTTTTGCCCGAGAAATTTTTGCATGAGATTGATAGTTATATAAAATGGGTATATGAATCAAACATTTACCGATAATAAATCATCATTTTGCAACCACATTCAGCTAGAAGATCCCATATGGATTTGTGACCCACAGTTTAAGAAGCAGGGATATAGGGTACTTCTATAATATTCTAAGAAATGATGATTTTCTTTTGCCAAAGTACTCTGACAGGTCTTTGAAGACAAAGAAGAAATTACTATTTTTTTAGGGATCATGAGGCAAATTCAGTTTTATATAAAAATTCCTTCTTGAAACTTGCATATTTATTGGCTCTTTTAGAAATTTTTAGTGTTCCAAATAAAACTGAGTATTCTAAATAAATCAGTCTAAGACTTTCTTTTTTACATAAGTGGGAGACCTATGACTATGGAACATTGTCTATACTGTCAGACCCAGTTGTTTCAGTTATTTTTGCTTTTATTTCCTCTTTTTATTTCTTCAGTAGAAAACTTGGCTTTATGAGGAGCAAATAGGAGAATAATGCATGTGAAAATAAAGATGTCAAAATAAATGATATCAATAAAAATTAAATATTTTTAAATGATTGATACAAATTCAGCTTCTGACCTAGAAAGATAAAAAATGACTCTTTAAAAATCTAGAACTGTAAATAATAAATTAACTAAAAATATTTTCCCAATGTAAAAAAAATAACTCTGCAAATTATTTAAATTATATAAGACCTGCACAGGAAATGGCAAATCTTTGCCAAGAAACCCCAAACGAAGTCATATAGAGTCAGATGTGACTGAAACACATCTGAACAACAAAAATTTAATTATTTGACCATTCTATGGAAGAAATGTGCATTAAATCTCTTACAAATTTAAACTGAAGAACTCCTATGTGCTGATCTGCAGAAAAGTTCTACTTTCCCTCTTTCTACCACTCCCATTGTTGAATGAGTCCAATCCCCAGAGGAATTCCACTCTCCTTCCTCACCTTTCCACCCCTACCCCAGGACCTTTTCCTTTTAAATCAGCAGAGAAAAAAGGAGAAAGAGGGATGTGTCCAGTGTTCTTCAATCCCTATCTCTAGTTGATTGTGTTATCAATCATTTATACATTCACTAACTGGCTTAATATTGATTGCCAATTCAACTAGATTATAATAGAGAATTTTTATCCTATGCCACTGAATCAATATTAAAAGCACCAGGTGATCTGCTATAGCAGAATTCCACAGTTTAATCAAAAGATGTTTAACCTTATCTAGAAGATCACAACTTAGTGGGTAACTTGGGGATGGGACTAATTGTAGCTGGGAACTTACTATCTCCAAATGTCTTATAAGACTACTGTCCTGTAATTAAGTCAATATTTTGATTGAATTCTTCTTATATATTTATTAAATTCTAATTTGTATCATATATTTATGGGCATGTTTAATCAAGTCTTTTGATAGACTGTAGAGAGAACTTGCTATAGTTAATATAATTCTCAACTTGAAGTCAGGAAGACAGGTTCAAATCCTATCTACCACACGCAGTGTAACTATGGGTAAGCTATTTAACCACTATGTTTTTTCAGGCAACTACCTAGGATTTACCTAGTTATATCGCTTCATTTTTGTCTTCTCATCCTAGGAGACATTTGTCTATGTTCTCCCCACCAGGGATTCTGCTTAATGTGTTGGAGACCTCCTTCTAAATCTCTTAGCAATATATACCATTATTGCTGGATTCAGCTATGTAATTGATCCATCTTCATTACAAATAGCTTCTCTTTGATGATACCCTTTAATGCTTCTAACCATGGTACATGGGTTTCAGCTGTATAAAGAGGGATATATGCACTAGCACAGTGCTGAAGGATTTGTACTCTGGGATGATGAAGCAAATCTTTAGTCCCCATTGACTTGTGCATTCAGATGATGAAGCAATCTCCTTATTGGTCCCTTGGTCCCTGTGACAGATGCAAGAAGCAGAGCTGAGCCAAAAAGGATCAACCACTCAGAAGGATGAATGAATAAGAAATGAATGAAAAAGTATCATTTATTAAATATTTACTCTGGCAGGCAAGGTTCTAAGTGCAGAGGATACAAATAGAAACAGCAAGATAGTTCTTGTTTTCAAAATCACAGTCTTAATAGTGGTGGGGACAGGGGGATTTAGAGGAATGTAACACACACACAAATTCAGACATAGAGGCATTTGGAAAGGTCTACAGGTTCTATAGTTGCAGTGGAGAGAGTAAAGACCTTTGCAGTTAGGGGATTATCAACAATTCAGATGACAGAGGTCTTCAGGTTAGAAGGGCAAAGAAAATGATAATGGCAAGCAATTCTCTACCTGAGTAATCAGTCAACAAATATTTATTATACACACCTACTATCTGCTAGTAGCATATATCATCTGGTTTTTGTTTCTGGTTTGTGTGTTTGGGTTTACCTCCCATTTTCTCCCCTCACCCAACACAAGTAGCTAAACAGCAGTCCTGAGATAGGTGTTTTCTAATCATGGCAGCAACTTCATAAGTTTAAGAGGTTGAGGAATGAATGGGTCTGTGTCTTGGATATCAAAAAAGGAAATGATCTCTGAAGAAGCTTCTCAAGGTAGTTGAATACCAACAGAATGATGAGCCCAAGTCATTCCCTGGATTTACAATGGACATTGAATGAAGTGCTCAAATCATAGAGACCTGAGATTAAAAAGCAAGTTCAGCATGTTCACAGTGCTCTATGTTTTAATATTTTAAGTAATAGTCTTGTAGGAGAGCATAAAAGAAATTATGGATTATTGTTTAGTATTCTTAGTATTTGATGATGCATGCTTATGAGCCTTTTTTGTTTTGTTTTGTTTTAAGCATTTCTCTTGGGATAAAGGAAATAAATAACTCCCAATATCTGATGTCTATGTACATTGATTACTTTTCTAAAAAGAACCCAATGAGTACATATTAGAGAAACCTTTAATGTGACTTATAATTGAGTTTTAAGGGATTTTTCTGGGTCCTCAAGATAGGAGCAGAAAGTATGAGTAGAATACTTCTTTATATGTCGGTTCCAAGCAGATTGAACTTGTATGTGTCTGTGAGTTTAGAGCTAAGGGGCACAATAATCACAAAACACATATAATGAGATCCTCTATGAACTCCTATTTGTGCATTACATACTATTAATTGCATCATGTCCCGGAACA
This sequence comes from Myrmecobius fasciatus, assembly GCA_023553655.1. Classification (NCBI taxonomy): domain Eukaryota; kingdom Metazoa; phylum Chordata; class Mammalia; order Dasyuromorphia; family Myrmecobiidae; genus Myrmecobius; species Myrmecobius fasciatus. The sequence continues at coordinate 25,906 of JAJPUD010005876.1, forward strand.
TTGCAGAACATCCTAAATGAGTGGGTGTTTAATAATGAATGAATGGATCAGCAGTTCTTTGTAAGGGGTAGCTTGTTGAGACCAACAAATGTTTCAAAACAGAACTATATAAAAAAACACTAATGAATGAATGAATTAATAATTATTCTGCCTTCTTTGACATTAGCCAAAATTTAGCATTTAGCCAAAATCTATACAAATAGCTATTTAGCTAGCTAGATAAAAAGATATCATCTTTAGATACAATGAAGCAATGCCTCCTTCTTTATTTATTTTATCTTCCTGAGCAAGCTTCTTTCTAGCCTTTCACTTGAGTTAAGCAAACTACTGAATGATTTTACTCTAAGGAACTGAGGCTGCTTTACAAAACAATTACCTTGATAATCCTCCCCAAATCCAGCAAGGTAAGTAGGGATACATTTGTTTAGAGGGAAAAAAGGAAATATTATAAACTGGGTATTTAGTTGAAGTTTTATCTGTTAAGGTAGCCTTAGGTTATACATTCCATTCTGCCCTGAGGCTGGAAAAAATGGTGCTCTTAAATAAGACTAAGAAAGAAAATAAAAGGATTTAGGAGACTTTCATGAAAAATACCCTGTTTCTATTTATCCAAGGTTCAAATACTGGGATGATTAACTGAAAAGCTGCAGCTGACCATAACTCTCTTGGGTATATTTAGGCCAGCAGATGATTTTATGGAAATCAGAATTCAAACTATTTAGGTCCTTGTTTATTAATCTCAACACTTTAAATTACAGCTGGAGGAAGGCAGGCATATTTTAGCTAGCCAGCCCAGAAAACCTTTCTTGACAGGCATCCTTGCCAGCGGGAGGGGAAATCGTTGCCTAGCACTGAGATTATCCAAGAGCAGATCAACCCATAAAGGCAGGAAACACAGAAAGGCAAAGCTGCCAGGGTGCATTGAAAACCTCCTGCTGGAAGCAACGTTATCAATTAAACGACTGCTTCCTTAAGAGGATTGATCCAAGTTTAAGAAAAAATGCTTTTGCTACTGCTTATGTAATTGACCAGGAAGCATGCTAAAGAAATGTATGCAATTGACCAAGAAGCATGCTAACAAGCAAGAGAGCAAGCAACATATTTTGTGGCTATATAAGCCCTTATCTGCTCCATTGAAAAACTAAACAAATCTTTTTTATAGGCATCTTGCCCTTTGGATTCACTTGAATTCTGCATAGAAAAAGAAATAACTACTCAAATTAGGGCATCTCACTTCTTTAATTGAAATTAATTCATACTGTAAATCAATCAACAACCATTTATTATTAAGCAGCTGTTGTATGTCTTGGGTGGTAAATTTCAAGGGAACAGCAAAATCATAAGTAAGTATATACACAATAAATTGAAGATGATTTCTGAAGGGGCAAGGGATACCAGGAAGGGTTTCAGACAGAATATGATATTGAGTAGAGTTTTGAAAGAAAAAGAGGTATTTTAAGGAACAATAAATTAAAAGGTTCCTTTCCTGGAAAACCTATCATTCAGTTGGAGGAAACAGTACATATACATGTACTTGGTCCAAAAGGATTAAAATGCCATCAGTATGTCAAAGTCAAGGTATAGTGTGTCTGCCTATGGCCATTGAGACCAATCTATCACCAAATGTGAATATGGACTATTTGTGCCCAATCTGTGGCATAATTTTCTGAGCTTGTATTAAAAATGTGAGATAGTTTCTAATGGGAGCATTAAAGGCTGAATGAATAATGAAATACAAAAAATTCCACTGGGGAGGGCTCTAAATAATCCCTCCCTCCTCAAATTTTTCAACAACACTATGTTCAATTTTCTCCCTTCCCCAACCCATCGTGAATAACATTTACCTTTGTATATGTTGCATTCCTACTAAACCACATTGCTCCCACATTAGGTCCTGAGTTTGTTGAAGGCATGAATTATGTCATTAAGTTATTCCCAGGACCTAGCATTGTGCTCTGTATATAATAGACTATTCTCACAAACATTTATTGGATTGAATTAAATTTACCTTTTTTCCAGAGACAAAGAAAGCCCAAGTTCACCACTTCTGAATCCAGTCAACACAAAAAATTGCCTTATTCTATTAAAAATTGGGTATTAGTGAAATTTAAAATGTGGTAAGAGGACTTCCACATTCCCCTGCCATGTATGCTAAGCTATTTTTTTCCTGAAAACATATTGAAGCTGTCCTCAAAACTTAATTGGCACAGGGGACTAAGGCCTCATATGATAGACAACTCTTTTTTTGTTGTTGTTTTGTTTTTGTTTTTGTTTTTTTGTTAAAAAGCCAAAAGGAACACTAGCTTCTCCGGATTCCAGCTTCTCCTGATTCCTTAGCCATCATACCACATGGACAAATCAGAGGCAGGGGAACTGACGCAAATAAATCAATACTTTTTTCTCTTTAAACTTCCTTCTTAAATTTATTTCCCAGGCTGTGAAGAAGCAAAATTTTAGCTAATTGTTAGATGGACAGCAAGTGTTTCCTTTTGTTCCCACTCAAACTTAAATTTCCAAAGAATGGGCTTAGTCAGCTTTGGACTGTAGCACTAATTTTTAATGTGAAATCAACTTGATTTTTAATTATAATATTTTTTCTAAATGATTAGGAAACAAATACTATATGATACTCCATCAAAAGTAGTTGAATGGTATTATTTATGTTCTTTGACCACTCTCTACTGAGCACTTACCATCTGCCCACAAACATTAGCTTATCTCCTTTATCCTTAAAATATTCATTGGCCATCCTACACAAAGCTGTTAATATGCATGAATGAAGAAAATTATTAAATACTAATTATGTGGCAGATACTGGAGAAACATAAAAAAGCAAGAGAGTCCATAAGAGCTTACATTTTAATATCAGTCAACACCTCTTAGGGAATTGTGATCAGAAAGTGCTTTGGTCTGAGAAATTACAGATATGAAGAATTCAGTCACAGGTAAATGAGCAAATGCTTGACATTCTTTCTCAGAATATTGATTCATGGTGATTTGATTACTATTCTTGATGCAAAGGAAAGAAAACAGGGATAGGGAAGGGAAGAGGTAAATGGTCCATATGTGATGGCATGGCAGTAAGGAGGTAATAGAGGTTCCTGGATGTGCTGAGATTTTACCAGTCAGAAGCTCAGGTCCTGGGAGGTGAAAGGTTAGAAGAGGAAGAGAACTAAGAGGAAAAGAAAGAGAAAAGGAGGAGGAGGAGGAAGAAGAGGAGGAAGATGGTAACAATGCAATCTGGAATGGTTAAGGGTGCCTAGAAGTTTCTCCATATATGGAAGGGAGAGGGTGTGATAGCAATTGTTCATATTCAGAAAAAGAGGAGGAAGAGGAAGAGAAAGAAGGGGAAGCAGAGAAAAAGAAGCAGGAAAGAATCTAGTAGCAGCATACTGGAAGGAAGTGCAATTTGGAATGTTTAGGGGTACCTAAAAATGATGAAGTATCTCCATATGGGGAAGGAGGACGGTGTGTGTGGCAGCAACTTCGCATATTCAAACTTTTCCCCCTCAGAATTCAGGTTTACTTGTCTACTGTTCTGTCTCTTAAGATACAGAAGAGAAAAAGGCTCTCCCCCTTCCTTGTCAAATGCCTGGAAAACATATACTACAGTCATGGTTTCTATTTCCTTGACTTTTCCCCAGTGCCTTATAATCTAGCTCCAATTCTAGCAAAATAATGTTCTTTAAAAACATTAATAATCTCCTTATTACCAAATCCTAAAGTTTGTTTTTGTCCTCATTCTTGACCTTTCTCTCATTTTTAACACTATTCTCCTTTTGAATGCACAGATGAGACCACAGAACCACTACGTGCTTTAATGATTCTAGCTTCTACAACACACTTGAGTCCAATGTTCCCATATGTCCTCATCACTCTTGTAAAAAAAATCTACTACTACTACAATGAACTAATTTGATAAGACAGAGATGACCTGTATAGGAAGGTGTATCCTTCAAATGTGCCACAATTCTCTTTAAATCACTCGGGTACCAGGATTTTGCCTTGAAAATCAGGCGGGATGAAGGAAGTCATTATCTGCTCTGCATTCAAGCAGTTATTCTCACCTCACCAAGTCCCACATTTCCTATTTCTTGCTCAGAAATTAAAAATTAAATATGCATTCCCATTGCTATTGTGAAAGGTATGACAATGAACTGTCATATGACTACTCAGAATTCTCAAAATTCTAAGATGGCAAAACTGTTTAGGCTTTTCTCCCTAGCTACCCTTCTCTCCTTCAGATCTATCAGTATCAACTCCATCCTTTATAACCTATCACAAGGTGCTCTACCCTTCCCAAATAGTCCTCTTCAATTAATAAATGACTTTTCATATTAGAAATTAATTTGTAGACAAATATATCCTGTCTTCAGGGACTAGGTTTGTATAAAATTCATGTTTTAAACTTATTTCATTTTGCATTTACTAAATTGTCTACTTTGTTTACATTTTTGAATTCCAAATCTATCACTTGGGTCTCTACTTAACTTAATAGAAATTTACATGTACTGTTTTCTATTTTGTCACTACCTTTTTAAATTCTGTATTTAGATCTCTGGTTCCAGGCCTAATTTTTTTCATAATATATTTTAATAAAAGTTATATTGATCATTCAGATTCTGGATATTTCTTAATATTATTCTATGATCTCTGGGAATCAATACAATTTTCTTTTTCAGTTTATTTTTTTAAAGTTGTTTTTTGTATTATAATATTTGTTTGATGTGTTATCTCTTCTCTGAATGTTTATTCTTTTCCTTCTGTCTTTATAAGCCTCTATTGGTTTAACCGCCTTCAGATCTAGACTTTAACTCAATATAATGCTTAGCATAGTGCTTGGTATGAAGTAAGTATTTAATAAATGTTTATTGACTGACTTTGCCTTTCAATCTCTGTTTCTGTTTCTTTCTCTCTCTTTTAATAGATAGATGGATATATATATACATATATAAAGAGAGATTAATATATTTATGTATTATAGATAATTATAATTAAATGGAGCTGCTACCCACTTTCACATAGTGCCTACTATGTACTAGGTACTGAATTAAATATTTTGTAATTATTACTTCATTTGATCTTTACAACTACTCTGGAGGGTAGGTGCTATTATTATCCCCATTTTACAGATGAGGAAACTGAGGCAAATGGAGGCTAAGCTACTTGCCCAGATTAACACAGCTAGTAAAGTGCCTAAGGCCAGCTTTAAACTCAAGTCTTCCTGATTTATTGTGCCATCTAGATGCTTTAGAGGAATACATAAACAAGGACTTCTAGTGCCAAGATGGCAGAGTGAGAGAAGGAACCATCTGAAACCCTCCAAACTTTCCTTCCAAACAACTAAAAAACTGCCTCAGAATTGATGGAAGAGCAGGGATGCAGCTTACCAGGACTGAGGAAAGGTCTGTCTCACTAACTTGGACTAAGGTCCAAGAGCAGCACCAGCAGCAGCTAGTTTCATAGAAGGGGACCTGCATCCAGGTTCTGAGCGTGGGGTAATCCACCAGCAAAGCCAGCAGCCCGCAAAGCAATGAGCAGTCAGCATAAATGAAAGGTCTCACCCAATTGGTCCCACCCAGCACAAGCTAGCGGCTGAAGCCATTGCTGACCAATAGTGAAGCTCAGCTCAGAGGCTGGTCAACAGCAGCACCCTGCCCCGGGATTTGACAGCAGAAAAACTCTATTTCCATAGCAACCCAGCAGCAGGGCTCCACCCCTAGGGCACTTCTGGAATAAGATTTCTTCTCTAGGGCCACCTAGCAAATAGGCCTTGTTTCCATAGCAACTTAGACGCAGGAATTCAACCCTGGGGCAAACCAGCAATAAGATCCATCCTCCAGGTCCAGCCACCAGAAAGACTCTGTTACAGTAGCAACCAGCAAAAACAGTACCACAGTCAGGGGAGGCAAACAGGGAAGCACCACCCCCCAGTGCAAGCCAGAAGAATAGCCTATTATCTAGTTAAAGCAAACAGCTAATCCCTGAAGCCCAGTGAAAGTCTGCAGTAAAACCCAGAGCCCCAGAATAAAAATAATAATAATAATAATAAAAAACCTGGGACAGTGCAAGCCCAGAGCCCAATTGTCCCATAAGGACACTAAGTCACAAAGAGGCAGGAAAAGGAGCAAAAAAATAAACGAATAAACAAAAAAAAAAAAAAAACCCTTTACTATAGAAAGTTACTATGGTGACAGGGAGAATCAAGGAATAAATTTAGAAGAGAATATAACAGTGTCAAAATGTCTTAAGATAGTCTCAAAGAAAAATACTATTTAGTCTCAGGCCCAAAAAGAATTCCTGAAAAGGCTTTAAAGAGATTCTAAAAGGCAAATCAGAGAAGTAGAAGAAAAATTGGGGGATTGAGAGAATGACTGTAATGCAAGAGAATCAAGAAAAAAGAATCAATGTCATGGGGAAAAAATACAAAAACTTGCTGAGGAAAATAACTCCCTAAAAAAAAAAATGGCCAAATGGAAAAGGAAGTTCAAATGTTCACTAAAGGAAATAATTCCTTAAGTGGAAGTTAATGACTCTGTAAGACATCAAGGTATGACAAAACAAAATTAAAAAGTAAAAAATAATATATAGAAGAAAATATGAAAATTCTCATTGGACAAACAGCTGACCTAGAAAATAGATCCAAGAGAGATAAAATAAGAATTATTGTAATATCTGAAAGCTATGATAGAAGAAAAAAGAAGTCTGGACAACAGCTTTCAAGAAATTATCAAAGAAAACTTCCTTGACATAATAGAACCATGGAGCAAAATAAAAATTAAAAGAATTCATTGATCACTGCCTGAAAGAGATCTCAAATTGAAAACTACTGGGAACAACACAATAAGAAAACACTTTTAATACAAATAAATTAAGATTTAAACAATTGGAAGAATATTAATTGCTATTAGGTAGACTGAGCTAATATAATAAAAGTGACAGTTCTACCTAAATTAATCTATTTATTCAGTGTCATATCAATCTTACTATCAAAATATTTTTAGAGCTAGAAAGAAATAAAAAAATTCAGATGAACAAAAGAGAAGAAAAACAACAATATTAAATAAATAAATGAAAAAGTTAAAAAAGATGATCCAGCTATATCAAATCTCAAATGGTATTTTATAAAGCAGTAATTATCAAAACAATCTGATATTGGCTAAGAAATAGAATGATGGATCAGTAGAATAGAGTAGATAAAGATTACATTATGATAAATGAACAAAGTAATCTACTCTATGGTAAACAAAGTAATCTATAAGAGAACATGAAATATTTTTTCTGTCAGATTTGTGAATAAGAGAAATCTTAGGACCAAAGAACATAGAGAGAGCATTATAAAATAGATAAATTTGATTTTTATAACTAAAAAGTTTTTGCACAAACAAAACCAATGTAACCAAAACTAACAAAAAACTGAAAAAAAATTTCCAACAAGTATCTCTGAAAAGTTCTCATTTCTCAGATATGTAGCAAACTGAGTCAAATTTTTTTTGCCTTTAAATTTTTTTAATATTTTATTTTCTCCATTTTTACATTTGTTTTTACATTTTTGTTTTTACATTTTGTAAAATTTATGTTTTTAAATTTTTAAGTTTTTAAGTTAAAATTAAAATTCTCTTTTTCCTCCCCACAGACACCTTCCCACATTGAGAAGACCCATTGTACAAAACATTCTCATTAAAGTCGTTATAAAAGAAAACATAGATCTTCCACTGCCTTCCTCCTCCCCAAAAAAAGACCCTCAAGAAAGTTTTTTTTAAAGTATGCTTCAGTCTGTATTCAGACACAAACAGTTCTTTCTCTGAGTATGGATAGCATTTTTCACTATAAGTCCTTCAAAGTAGTCTTGGATCATTGTATTGCTGAAAATAGCAAAGTAATTCTTAGGTGATTATCCCACAACTTTGCTATTACTATGCATTCATGCTAGAGTTCATGGAAGTTTTTCCAGGTTTTTCTAATAGCATCCTGCTCATCATTTCTTATAGAACAATAATATTCCTTCATAATTACATAACACAATTTATTCAGCCAATTTCCAATTTATGAACATCCCCTCAATTTCCAATTTTTTTGCCCTGAGAAAAGAGCTGCTATAAATATTTTTAAATAAATAGGTTCTTTTCCTTTAGAAAGTAAATCTCTTTTGGGATTCATACCTACTGGTGGTATTGTTAGGTCAAAATATTTTATAACCCTTTGGGCATGAATCATATCTTTTGATCATTTATCAACTGGAGAATGGTTCTTTTGTTATGAATTTGATTCAATTCCCTATATATTAGAGAAATGAGGCCTTCATCAGAGAAATTTTTTTCGATTTTTTTTCCAAATTACTATTGCTAACTATATTTACCCCCTGTCTATTCTATTCTCTCTTTCTTTTTATCCTGTCCCTCTTCAAAAGTATTTTGCTTCTGACCAGCCCCTCTCACAATATGCCCTCTTTTCTATTCCCCCTCCTCCTCCCACTTTTCACAAGTTCTTCTCCTTTTACTTTCCTGTGGGGTAGGATAGATTTCTATACCCATGCTGAACATCTATGTTATTTTCTCTTTGAACCACTTCTGATTAGAGTAAGGTTCAATCATTCCTCCTCCCTTCTCTCCACTGTAAAAGTTTTTTATGTCTCTTTTATGTCAGATAATTTATATCATTTCACCTCTCCTTTTCCCTTTCTCCCAGGATATTCCTCTCTTCCCCTTGATTTTAATTGTATTTTTTAGATATTATCCCTTCATATTCAACTCATATCTATGCCTTCTGTCTATATATACTCCTTCCATCATAATAATGAGAACATTCTTATAAGTTACAAGTATCATCTTCCCATGATAGAATATAAACAGATAAATCTTGCTAAATCCCTTATGATTTCCCTTTCCTGGTTATCTTCTTATGCTTCTTCTGAGTCTTATATTTAAAAATCAAAATTTCTATTCAACTCTGATATTTTCATCATGAATATTTCAAAATCCTTTATTTTACTTAAATATCCACCTTTTTCCAGGAAAGATTTTACTCAGTTTGGATGGTTAGGTGATTATTGGTTGTAATTGTTTGCTCTCTAGAATATCATATACCAAGTCCTCCCATTCTATAATGTAGAAGCTGCTAAATCTTATGTTATCTTGTCTGTGGATCCACCATATTTGAATTGTTTCTTTCTGAATGTTTGCAATATTTTTACCTTGACCTGGGAATTCTGGAATTTGGCTATAATATTCCTGGGAGTTTTCTTCTCAGAATCTCTTTCAGAAGGTGATTGATATGTTTTTCCAATTTTTATTTTACTCCATGGTTTTAGAAAATGAGAACAGTTTTCCTCCATAATTTCTTGAAAGATGATATCTAGGCTCTTTTTTGATTATGATTTTCAGGTGGAGCAATAATTTTTAAATTATTTTTCCTGGATCTATTTTTCAGGTCAATTGTTTTTCAGCAATACAATTCACTATTTTTCAGCAATATTTTCTGGCAATCCCAAAGAACTAATAATAAAACATACTATTCCCCTATAGAGAAAGAATTTGTTTTGTTTGAAGACATACTGAAGCATGCTATTTTCATATTCTTTCTTTTTTTATTTGTTTTCTTGTTCCAATGATTAATGTAAAAATATTATACAAAATTGTATATGTATAATACATCTGATCATTTATTGTTTCAAGGAGGAGATGAAGGAGGGAAGAATAGCATTTGGAACTCAAAACTTTTTTAGAGGGTCACCTAGATGGTACTAGTAGATAGTGCACTGACTCTGAAGTCCAGACATTCTGAGTTCAATTCAGACCTCAGACATTTAACATGGATATTGGATTTTATCAAATGCTTTTTCTATATCTAATGAGATAATCATGTGATTTTTGTTAGTTTATAGTCAATTATGTTAATAGTTTTCCTAATATTAAACTAGCCCTATATTCTTGGTATAAATCCTACTTGGTCATGGTGTATGATCCTGGGGAAGATTTTCTGTAATCTTTTGGCTAATATTTTATTTAAGATTTTTACATCAATATTCATTAGGGAAATTGGTCTATAATTTTCTTTCTCTATTTTCATCCTACCTGGTTTAGGTATCAACAACATCATAAAAGAAATTTGGTAGGAATCCTTCTTTTCTTATTTTTTTCAGGTAGTTTTCATAGTATTGGAATTAATTGTTTTTTAAATGTTTGGTAGAATTCACATATAAATCCATCTGGCCCTGGAGAATTCTTCTTAGGGAGCTGATTAAATAGCTTGTTCTATTTCTTTTTCTAAAATGGGATTATGTAAGTAATTTATTTCCTCTTATGTTAATTTTGGCAATCTATATTTTTGTAGCGATTCCTCCATTTCCCTTAGATTATTAAATTTATTGATATAAAGTTGGGCAAAATAACTCCTAATTATTGCTCTAATTTCCTGTTCAGTAATGGAAAGGCTTCCCTTTTCATTTTTGAGACTAACAATTTGATTTTCTTCTTTACTTTTTCTAATCAAATTAACTAAAGGTTTATCTATTTTGTTGGTTTTTTCTTCACAAAATCAACTTTTAGTTTTATTTATTAATTCAATAGTTTTTTTTTAATTTTCCATTTTATTAATCTCCCCTTTTGTTTTCAGAATTTCAAATTTGGTATTTAATTGGGGGTTTTTAATTTGTTCTTTTTCTTACTTTTTAGTTGTAAGCCCAATTCATTGATCTTCTCTTTCTTTATTTTATGCAAATAAGCATCTAGAGATATAAAATTTTTCCTAATAAACACTTTGCCTGCATCCCACAAATTTTGGTATGTTGTCTCAGTATTGCCATTCTCTTGGCTGATGTTATTAATTGTGTCTATGATTTGTTGTTTCACCCATTCATTGTTTAGGATTAGATTATTTAGTTTCCAATTAATTTTTGTCTAATTTCCCCTGGCCTTTTATTGCACGTAATTTTTATTGCATCATGATCTGAAAAAAATGCATTTATTATTTCTGCCTTTCTGCATTTAATTTTGAGGTCAAATTTTGTATAAGTTTTATGAACTGCCAAGAAAAAAAGTATATTCCATTCTGTTTCCATTCAATTTTCTCCAAATATCTACCATGCCTAACTTTTCTAAAATTCTATTTACCTCCTTAACTTCTTTCGTATTTATTTTGTGGTTTGAGTTATCTAGTTGTGAGTAACAAACTTTGAGATCCCCCACTCGTATAGTTTTGCTGTCTATTTCTTCTTGCAGCTCTCTTAACTTCTCCTCTAGGAATTTGGATGTTATACCCCTTGTTGTATATATATTTGGTATTGATATTGCTTCATTATTTATGGTACCCTTTAGCAAGATACAGTTTCCTTCCTTATCTCTTTTAAGTAGATCTATTTTTGCTTTTGCTTGATCTGAGATAAGTATCATTACCCCTGCTTTTTTCACTTGAAGCATAATATATTCGGCTCCAGACTTTTACTTTTCCTCTATATGTATCACTTTGTTTTAAATGGGTTTCTTGTACACAGTGTATTGTGGGATTCTGGCTTTTAATCCATTCTGCTATCTGCTTTTGTTTTATGAGAGAGCTCATCCCATTCACATTCACAGTTAAAATGGTTAATTTTGTATTTCCTGCCATCTTATTTACCCCAAGTTATTATCCTTTTCTCTTTTCTTTCCCCTTTTCCCTCCTCCCCTGTATTTTGCTTCTGAACAGCCCTCCCCTTTTACAATCCCTTCTCCTTTCTCATATCTTTCTCCTCCTACTTTTTTTTTCCTTTTTATTTGCCTCCCCCTTTTCTTTCCCCTTTTCCCTCCCACTTCCTATAAGGTAAGAGAAATTTCTCTGTGAAATCAAATATGTCTGATACTCTCTCTTTGAGCCAAGTCTAATGAGAGTAAGATTTGCACAATGTTCATCCCCTTCTCTTCTTTCCCTCAATTATAAGAGGTCCTTTTTGCTTCTTCATGAGATATAATTTCCCTCATTTTACCTTTATTTTCCTCTTTTTTTCCAATACAATCCCCTTTTTACCTCTAGTTTCTTTCTCATATTATCACAATAAAATCAAATTATACTCACACTTTCCAAGTATTCCCAAAATAGAGATATAATTCTCAAGAGTTCTTTTCTTTTTACCTTTCTATGCTTCTCTTGAGTTTTGTCTTTGGAGATCTAATTTTTTGTTCAGCTCTGGTCTTTTCATCAGAAATAAATGAAATTCACCTCTATCATTGAATTTTTTTCTTGATCCAATAATTCTGAAATTTAGTTACTATATTCCTTAGAGTTTTCTTTTTGGAATCTCTTTCAGGAGGTGATCAGTGAATTCATTCAATGGCTATTTTACCTTCTGGTTATAGGACATTGGGGCAGTTTTCCTTGATGATTTCCTGAAAGATGATGTCTACACTCTTTTTCATCATGGCTTTCAGGAAATCCAATAATCCTTAAAGTGTCTTTCCTAGATTTATTTTACAAATCAGTTGTTTTTTCTAATGAGGTATTTTACATTTATAATAAGCTTCTTGTGGAAAGAAGTAATTGTAGATGGATTTTCTGTGCTTTTCTCATGGACATGGAAGCCTTAAAGTTTTTCCCCTTTTATAGTACTGTGTCTTCTGCCTCCTCTCCCCTAAATTTCTCTCCTAATCCCAGAGAAGCTAGGATTAGTCAAGTGCCTTTTGGTGAAAGTAAGATTGGGAATGACTCATTGACATGAGAGAACTGACCATTGACCCACACCATTGGATTCTAAAAAATAAGTCTTTAAAATTGGTCATGCTAGTAACTTGTGGAATGTGATATCCATGGGCCTTAAGATAAGATGCATTGAGTTGAAGCTCTAATTGTTTTAGTAGTCTAGTGTTAATTCATGAAACTTGTATCTTATGTGGTATTTCTTCTTATCTCATTAATATACCTTTAGTTACTCTTTTTCTAGAACATATTTACAGAAAACAATTACCTCATCATCTTGCCAACTATATGATTCTTCTGGTTTCATACATGGCAAAAATTTCAAGAATGAAGTAATTTATTTTCTTAAAGAATAAGCATTAGCGGGGCAGCTAGGTGGCGTAGTGGTTAGAGCACCAGCCCTGAAGTCAGGAGGACCTGAGTTCAAATCTGGTCTCAGACACTTCCTAGCTGTGTGACCCTGGGCAAGTCACTTAACCCCAATTGCCTCGCCAAAAAGCCAAAAAAAAAAAAAAAAAAAAAGAATAAGCATTAGTCACTGGACATGGATCTTTTATGTTTTTACAATTCAACTTTTTTCTTTGAAGTTTTGCATAATTAGACAATTTTCAAAATCAAATTCTTTTTTTTTTTGCTTTTTGCTGAGGCAATTGGGGTTAAGTGACTTGCCCAGGGTCACACAGCTAGGAAGTGTCTGAGACCAGATTTGAACTCAGGTTGTCCTGACTTCAGGGCTGGTGCTCTAAGCACTGCGCCACCTAGCTGCCCCTCAAAATCAAATTCTTGGCAGATTATCATTCTCATTTTCTAGATTTAAAAATTAATAAAAAATAAATGATATATCAGTGATTTTTTTAAATTGGGCATTAACTTATGTGACTATTGTGATCCACATTATAATATAAGATACTGCTGATAAGTGAATTTTTACCCATAAACCTAAGTGTTGAACCAAGTTCCTGCATGGAATTGGATCTATTTATTTATAGTTTTCTGAAACTAATGATTTAAATATCTATTTAGGGAAGTTTCTTCATTATTTTAGAACAATTATTTAAATTAAGTGATACTTTCTTGTAACCATCATTCAGAGGATGGAGAGGGCTTTCTTTTTTGTAATAGATTTTTATTTTTTTTCAAATACATGGCAAATACAAGATAGAGTTCAACATTTACTATATGATTTAAACAAAAATTAATATTACTAGCAAATTAGGAGGAAAATAATTAGTTTATCTCTCATATCTGCAAAGAAGGAAGGATTTATGGCCAAAGAACTAGAGAAAATTGTGAAATACAAAATGAATGATTTTCATTATATGAAATTGAAAAGTTTTTGTACGTTGGGGCAGCTAGGTGGCACAGTGGATAGAGCACCAACCCTGATGCCAGGAGGATCTGAGTTCAAATCTGTCCTCAGGGAAGCAGAAAGCTGAGGAAATTCTTTTTTTACATCCAGTATTTCTAATAAAGGCCTCTTTTCTAAAATATATACAGAATTGACTCAAATGTATAAGAATATGATACAATACAAGAATAACAATCAATTGACAAATTGTCAAAGGATATGAATAGACAATTTTCAAAGGATGAAATTAAAGTTATTTTTAGTCACAAGAAAAAATGCTCTAAATCACTATTGATTACAGAATGCAAATTAAGACAACCTCTCAGATTTTACACCTCTCAGATTTACTAAGATAACAGGAAGAGATAATAATAAATGTTGGAGGGAATGTTGGAAAATTGGAATATTAATGCATTGTTGGTAGAGTGATGAATTGATCCAATTATTTGGAGGACAAATATGCTATCAAATGCTATCAAACTGCATACCTTTTGATTCAGCAGTATTTCTACTAAGTGTATCCCAAGGAGATCATAAAAAAAGAGAAAAGGATTCACATATGCAAAAATGTTTGTAGTAGCCCTTTTTATAGTGACAAGGACTGGAAATTGAGAAGATGTTCATCACTTGGGGGATGGCTAAATAAGTTATGGTATATGAATGCAATAGAATATTATTGTTCTACAAAAAATGATGAGTAGGCCGATTTCAGAAAAACCTAGAAAGGCTTGCATGAACTGATGCTAAGTGAAGTGAGCAGAAGCAAGAGAACATTGTGCACAACAACAAGATTATGTGATGATACATGATGATGGACTTAGTTCTTTTCAACAATGAAGTGATGTGAGGCAATCCCAATAGACTTGGAATGAAGAGTGTTATCCAAACTAGAGAGAGAACTGTGAAGACTGAATGTGGATCAAAGCACAGTATTTTCACTTGTGTTGCTGTTGTTGTTGTTCACTTGCTTGGTTATTTTTCTCATGGTGTTTTTCTACTTTTTCAGATTTTTCTTGTGTAGCATGAAAAATATTGACATATGTTTAGAAGAATTGCACGTGTTTAATCTATATTGTATTGCTTGCTATCTATGAGAGGGGGTGGGTGAGGAAGGTAGAAAAATTAGGAACAAAAGGTTTTTGCAAAGATCAATGTTGAAATCTATTTTGTACATGGCATATATTTGGAAAAATAAAAAAGCTATTTTAAAAGATAAAGCCCTCTTCATCCTCTGTAATCATCCCCTCAAACCTGGAAAAATAAAATGCCAATGAAACAGTGGTTGATTTGAAAACCAAACTAGTTATGTCTCCTTGGTCACCACTCTCTCAATCCCATCTTCTGATTAATAGCACAGTGCCACAACACTGCACTAATAGGGCATGTTAATAATTTGGCTGTTTTTTATATCTTTAACAGGACCATACATATTTTGTTTATTAATGTATAGTAGGGAGGAAACATTTAGAGAACTGAAAAACACATTTAAAGTTCAAAGTAATATATTTTGGTTGTACTTATCATTTACTTGGGAAAGCATGAAGGATATGTGAAAATATGAAGGGATTTCCAGAGGGAAAGAAATTATTTTCCCTGATATACATTGTACCTATGATTTAGCAGACAAAATCTGGAGAAGTTGTCTGAGGCACAAAAAGGAAACCAGATTCCAACCCAGATTTTCATATTCCCATCTAGTTAGAGTTCCTTCCATTATACCACATTATGCCTAGATATTGTGGTATTTCAAATGAAACCTCTAATCCCCACATGGAATTCAAACACTTCTTCACACATTTGGAAATTCTACATAGAAAGTCTGAGCACTAGCTCATTCCAATCCTGGATATGGAGAGTAGAAAGGTAATTTGGAGGAATGTTTTAATTATAACCAAATTCAACTACAATTAGCATGTCCCATGGAGTTCATTATACTGTACTATAATTACTAACACTCACTAATAAAATTGCCTAATGAAGACTTAAGTCATTTCTTCTACCTACTATGTCTCTGAGAAAGGCAGCTTGGCAGAGTAAATAGAAAGGAAACAAAGACTTGGGTTCAAATTTCATTTTTGATAAATAATTACTAGGTGATCTTGGACAAGTTTCTCTCAGCATTCTAGGAAAATATTTAAAGTTATAAGCTTCAGAACAGTTGCTGATCAGTGTTGGCAGAGGGAACTTCAATGGGAATTTTCTTCATAACAAAACCACTGATGCTGAGATTTAGGGGGTGGGGGAGGAATTATCTAAATCAGTAATGAACTCTTTGAATGCATGGACTATATAATTTTAAATGCACTAATGTAAAAGGTAAATTGAAGGTAGTTATATTGAATGATTTTATAGTGATGGCAAAAGATTTAATTATGGAATCCTTGGTTCTGGTTTTAGAGTGCATAATTAGTACTACCTTTTTATGAAGTAAAACTTTGTGCCAGAAAGAATGTTCTATAGGAAAAACATTGATTTTTTTTGTCTTAAAAAAGAAGAATGCAGGTCAGTGGAACTCTTTAATGTTTTTTATGCTTTTTGCATAGATGATCTCATTTGACCCTCAATGCAAGCCTATGTTAACAGGGTTAAAAGAAAGGCATGTATTATTCCTATTTAAAAGATAATAATATCTGGCATTTAAATACCACTTTCAGATTTGCAATATTAATAGTTAGCATTTATATGGCTCTTACTATGTGCCAAGCACTATGCCAAGAACAATTATTATCTTATTTGATCCTGAGAGGTAGGTGCTATTGTCTCCACTTTAAAAGTGAGAAAACTGCTGCAAACAGAGATTAAGTGAATTGCTGGAGTGGAATTACACATCTATAACATCTGAGAGCAAATTTAAACTCAGATCTTGCTCTCCCAAAGTCCCATGTGCTATTCATTGTGCTATAAATTTTGAACTCAAGTTTTCCTAATTCTATTTCCATTATATAAGTCTATTAGAGCACTTTGGAAGGTTAAATAGTATGCTTTATCACATAGATAGATAATGGCTATCTCTTGACCCAGTTCTCAAGAATGGTGTCTATAGGCAGTCAGCCAGCCAGGACTTATTAAGTACCTACTATGTGCCAGACACTATGTTACATGCTAGGGTCACCAAGAAAAGCCAAAAAGTTATCCTTGTTCTCAAGGAGCTCATAGGCTGATGGGGACAAAAATGATATGTCATGAAGTATGGGTTATTATAACATCTTGAACTCATAGGACCTAGAATTAGAAGGAGTCTTAGAAAATTTTAGGTACATTTTAGAGACAAAGGAACTTAGTGAGGTCCAGGAGAGAGGAAATGATTTGAACAAGATAACACAGAATTAGAATTGAGCATCAATTCAAATGAAAAAAAATTATTAAATGGCTATCATATGCAAAAGACTTTGGTAGGCTTTTAGGGAAGATAGAAAGAGGGAGAGGGAGAAGGAGAGAGACAGAGACAGACATGGAAAGGCAAAAATAGAGAGACAGAAGACAGAGAGGCAGACACACATAGTTTATATCCTACATGAGATGCTGACTAATAGGTATATTTAAAATAATTTCAAAAAGATAGATGTGTATTCCAAATGCAAACATGGATATATTCCTAATCTTACCTCATCATTGAAAAAGACATGGTATAATTGCTCTGGGGGGAAAAAACTTCTAGAAAGATTTTTATATATCATAGATGTGTTTATACCACCCTACAATATTGCAGGGCTAAACATTATTTTTATTAAAGCTTTTTAATTTTCAAAACATATGTAAGGATAATTTTCAACATTTGCCCTTGTAAAACCTTGTTTTCCAATTTTCCCCTCCCTACTCCCTACTGCAGAAGGCAAGTAATCCCACATATGTTAAACATGTACAATTTTTCTATACATATTTCCACAATTATCATAAGCATTATTTTTGTTAAGCTAAATGTGATATAAGTAAAAAATGTGGGGAAATGCTCTAATGGAAGATGACTAAGAAGCACACTGGTGAATTTTGGAAGTATAAGTGATTTTATTGGGTATAATTAATACATTAAAATTTGTAATTGAGTACAAAATGACCCTTTAAAGAGCCCCCTAAGATCATTAGAAGTTTCATTTCTTTTTTTTTTAAGATTCATTTCGCAAAGTTGCAGGATACAAAATAAATCCACATAATCATCAGCATTTTTATATATTACCAATAAAGTTCAGCAGCAAGAGATACAAAAAGAAATTCCATTCAAAATAACTGTTGATAGTATAAAATATTTGGGAATTTATCTGCCAAGAGATAGTCAGGAACTATATGAACTAAACTACAAAACACTTTCCACACAAATCAAATCAGACCTAGTCAATTGGAAAAACTTAAAATGCTCATGGGTAGGCCGAGCGAATATAATAAAAATGACAATACTACCCAAACTAATTTACTTATTTAGTGCCATACCAATCAAACTCCCAAGAAATTATCTTACAGATCTAGAAAAAAATAGTAGCAAAGTGCATTTGGAAAAACAAAAGGTCAAGAATTTCAAGGGGATTAATGAAAAAAAAGGCTGACGATGGTGGACTTGCTGTACCAGATCTAAAACTATATTATAAAGCAGCGGTCATCAAAACCATTTGGTACTGGCTAAGAAATAGAGTAGTCGATCAGTGGAATAGGATAGAATCACAAGACAAACTAGGCAATAACTATAGCAATTTGTTTTTTGATAAACCCAAAGACCTCAGGTTTTGGGATAAGTATTCACTATTTGACAAAAACTGCTGGGAAAACTGGAAACTAGTGTGGAAGAAATTAGGGCTTGATCCACATCTAACACCACATACCAAGATAAGATCTAAATGGGTTCATGATCTGGATATAAAGAGTGATACTATAGGAATGTAATATAGTTTACCTCTCAGACCTATGGAGATGGAATAAATTTATGTCCAAAGAAGAACTGGAACTCTTAATTGAAAATCAGATAGATAACTTTGACTATATTAAGTTAAAAAGTTTTTGTACAAACAAAATCAATTCAGACAAGATTAGGAGGGAAGTAATAAATTGGGAAATCATCTTTACATTCAAGGGTTCTGATAAAGGTCTCATCTCTAAAATATATAGAGAATTGTCTCATATTTATAAAAATTCAAGCCATTCTCCAATCAATAAATGGTCAAAGGATATGAACAGACAATTTTCAGAGGATGAAATTAAAACTATTTATAGTCATATGAAAAGGTGCTCCAAATCACTGTTGATCAGAGAAATGTAAATCAAGACAACCCTGAGGTACCACTTCACACCTGTCAGATTGGCTAAAATGACAGGAAAAGTTAATGATGAATGTTGGAGGGGTTGTGGGAGGGCTGGGACACTGATGGATTGTTGGTGGAGCTGTGAACGGATACAGCCATTCTGGAGAACAATTTGGAGCTATGCTCAAAAAGTTATCAAACTGTGCATACCCTTTGACCCAGCAGTGTTTCTACTGGGCCTATATCCCAAAGAAATAATAAAGAAAGGAAAAGGCCCCACATGTGCAAGAATGTTTGTGGCAGCCCTTTTTGTAGTGGCTAGAAACTGGAAATTGAATAGATGCCCTTCAATTGGAGAATGGCTGAATAAATTATGGTATATGAATATTATGGAATATTATTATTCTGTAAGAAATGACCAGCAAGATGATTTCAGAGTGGCCTGGAGAGACTTACATGAACTGATGCTGAGTGAAATGAGCAGAACCAGGAGATCATTATACACGGCAACAACAGTACTATATGACGATTAATTCTGATGGACATGGCTCTCTTCAACAATGATATGTTTCAAACCACCTCCAATTGTTCACTGAAGAAAGCCATAGAGAGAGGGATGCGAAATGTGGACCATTCTCATACTCCTTGATTGATGTTTGCTTACATTGTGTTTCCTTTATCTGATATATCGTTTGTGTAGATAAGATTTTTCTTGTACAACAATGATAAGTTTGGAAATATGTATACATATATTCGATTTGCCAATATTTTAACATAATTAACATGTAGTGGATATCCTGCCATCTAGGGGAGGGGTGGGGAAGTTGGGGGGAAAAATTTGTAACGGAAAGCTATGTAAGGGTTATTGTTGAAGAATTACCCACACATATGTTATGCAAATAAAATAAAATTTAAAAAAAAAGATTCATTTCAATTAAACTCATTTGTGTTCAGAATCTATTTAGGAGTCTCAATTAAAAAGAATTATTATCTATACCATTGCATAATAATTGATATGATCACCTTGAATTCAAGATGTAAATAATATCCCAAAAAGCCTTGTAAATCACAAAGGAAGATCAAATTATGTTCCCTATGTGTTTTAGTTTTTATTTATATTTTTTTAATTTAGTATAGAGATCTATGTGAGACATTGTTGTACAATAGATGAAGTGATAGTCATGGAATAGAGAAGAAGCGAGTTCTAGGTTTTCCTCTGAAATATGCTAGCTGCATAACCCTAGGCAAATCTCTTACCGTACTGGAAGAAATTCTAGCGTACAAACTATGTCTTCTGATTCAGCTCAGATTCTATTTCATAATTTATAGGCTTAGATATTTGCTTGAGTCAGTGAGAGGTGGAATGACTTGCCTAAGAGCACACTTCAAATGTGTGTTAGTGGTAGGACTTGAACCCACATCATCCTGACTTGAAACCCCATCTTCTATCTACTTTATCATGCTGGACAGATAAATATATAAAACATCTATCAAATTCTTACCTTGTGTTAGCACTGTACTAAGGGCTGCGGATGCAAACACAAGCAAACCACTGGGTCTCCACTCTGGAAAAATGGTACCTGGGAAAGTAAAAAGAGCCTGATGGAGAAACATGAGCAAAGTATGAAGTACAGAGAGCATAGCTAAAGCAATTGAAAAATGATGATACACTGTAGTTTCACTTAATATTATTATGAAAACTACTTGGTTAAAATGAAATCCCATGGAATCAAAGATAAAACAATTTCCTTGCATACTCAACTCATTTAGGTTTGGTGTTTTTTTGTTTGTTTGTTTTTTGTTGTTCTGTTTGTTTTTTGCTTTTGCTTTGTTTTGTTTAAAGCATTATATGTATCCAATCATGAATTATCTATATAGTTTTTTGCTTATAATGATTTCTGTTCAACAGCTTAAAATATAATCAATTCATGGAAGACTGAGGATTTATAAAAAGCAAAATCATAATTTTTGCTCCCCACCCCAAAATGTGCTTATTCATTTTCCAAATCAAATGTATATAAACCCTCAATTATCTGAGTAATTCAGATTTCTGCCTGAATAATTCCAGCAATTCAGGTCACATCCAGATCTAGTTTTCTCTCCCTTCCCTTCTTTTTTGAATAAAAATAACACAATGTCTTATTTGAATTCCTCTTTTAGTGACTCTTATTTAGCAGAAATATTTCACAGTTAACTACATATAGATTGTATTTCTTCTGAATAAGCTTTTACTCATGACCCTCTAGTAAAATCCATTTCTAGCTTAAAATTGATATCTCCTTATGCAAGATGTAATCACCCAGCCTAAAAACTTCTACAATCTGTTAAAATTTTAAAAGGTGAATTTGCATATTCTATGGGCATTCAACTTGTCAGATATGTCCAAATTCTGAGATTCTTTTGCTGAATTATGCCCATTTCCACTGTCTCCCGCTCCCTGAAAAGCTAATTCTTCAGAACTTGCAACATGCTAGAATGCCTGTTGTCAGACTTGCTTACTGCCAAAATCTATGCTGTTTTCTTCAGGCAGCATTGGCCAATACCAAAAAAATCTAACATTATAATATGTTAGGGAAAAAATCTGCTTTCATTCCTCAGGGATGTCTTTAATTTTAGTAAGATAAATAGAAAATTTGAACTAAGAACTTGGCAGCTAAGAAGTGACATCCAAATGTTTTCAAAATATATTTGTAAATTTGAAGTTTCAACACCCACCCACCCCCCTCACCCCTGGAAGAAGTCACTGATTCAATTTTTAAAAGCTGGTTCAGGGGGTTCCACTTGCTTACTCAACCATAATAACAAAAAAAAATTGCCTGCTTGGGGAAGGTAGGAAAATGTATCTTTAAGATAACAGAGGAAGATTTTGAACAAGGAGAGACTTATTACATCATATAAAGAACAAATAATGCTTCTCGTTGTTGCTGTTTTTGTTGTCGTTATTGTTCTTGTTCTTTTTCTTCTTCTTGTTATTCTTCTTCTTTTTTCTTCCATGCACCTCTCAAAAAAAAACTGCCTAAAATTGTTCAAGAGAGTTGGAGAGGGATATATTAGGCCCAATAGAAAATAACTGAGTTCCCATTACACTTTGAGAATCTGTGACACAGTCACTGTGATTTCTTCCCCATGTCAGTTAGTGTTCCCCTATCTTGTGCTCTTGAACCAGACCTACCACTACCTATTATAATTATCCATGAGACTATACCATCCAGGCCATCCTCTATACTCACAATCCTTCCCCTCTCTGCCCAATTTAATTTACTGAAGAAACAATTTCTAGTTGTGATTCTGGCCTTCAGAGACTTAAGTTCACATGTAGGTTCTACCATTAATTAGTTTTGTAACCTTGTGTAAATCCTGTAATTTCAATAATTCTCAGTTATTTATTTATAAAATTATTATGAGAATGTTTGTACTATATAAACTTGACATTTAAAGTACTTTGTAAAATACCCTCTGTCAGTGTGAGTTGTTGATATGAAAACAGTAGGAAAATAAAATTGATACTCCCTTGGATCCATGGAAATTAGATCCAAAAGGAATCATATCTCAAACTTTATATGAAGCTATGAGAGGTTAAATATATTGTCCAAGATCACATAACCAGTGAGATTTGCACTTGGATTCCAATTCAGGTCAAGCCTTTCTTTAAGCATACAAATTTACGCAAAACATTTTTAAATAGGTAAATGTTGTATGGTTCCAGTTTACTTATTCTGCACCACTTTTTCATCACAATTGATTCTTCCCTGTCTTTTTTTTTAAGTTTAAACTCTCTCCCTAGCCTTCATAAAAATCTCTTATCATTAAAAATAAGGTAGCAAATGATAGTGTAGAAAATGTTTATTTTAATAGGTTATCTCAAAGCTTTGAGATAAATACATGAATTTCTGATAGTAAAATTTTAAGCATCAGCCTCTGATTAGGGGTGGTTGATAGATATTAGATACTCCTTTAAGCCCAAGAAATGATAATACATTGAAAGTCACCCTTGAGACCAGACATGCTGCTTAGCAATTGTTAACAGACCAGGTTTTTGATTTTTCTTTCAATTTCCTTCTAAAATGGTCCAACTATGTTCAGAGAATTTGTGATAAACCATTAGCCCTTAAATCTTACCCATGAGAAAGGACTATGCTTATTTAATAGAAAGTAAACCAATCATCTGTAGCTAGGAAAGTAAATTAGCTGAACTTCTTGAACCAGGAGAGATGGAGAGAAGTCAGGGACACTGAGATAACTGTACTTTGGTTCTCTATTGCCTAGTGCTAGGCTAACATTTCCTGGCCTTTTTTAGGCAACACAAGCTCTGATGCAGAAGTGATGGTAGTCAGGAGTCCTGGATTCAATCCCATCCTCAGATATTTACTAGCTATGCAACCCTGGTCATATTATACATCTCATGGCCTCAATTTCCTCATTTTTAAAATGAAAAGATTCAGTTAGAAAATTGGAATATCTCTTCCAATATTATATCTGAATCTATGATATGCAATTGTCTTAACTAGATTGAGAGGTAACATGGCTTGGTAGAGATTTAACTGATCTCAGAAGTCAGGAAGCCTTCATTTTAAGTTCCACTTTTGATTCATGCTGTTCAGTGGTTTTCAATTGTGTCCAGTTCTTCATGACCCCATTTGGGTTTTTCTTGGCAAAAATACTGGAATGGTTTGCCATTCCCTATTTCAATTTACTGATGAGGAAATTGAGATCAATAGGTTTAGTTGCCCAGGATAATACAGCCAGTGTCTGAGGTCACATTTGAACTCAAGATGATGAGTTTTCTGGACTCCAGTCATGGCACTAGCTGTATCCACCACTTATTCTCTTCTGACATAGTATATGTGAAGCCCTGGCAAATCACTTACCATGACAATGATCTTCCAAGCATCTCTCTCAGAGTCTATACTATATAGTCATATAGGGAGCTTCCTGGTAATGAAACTCCTTCCACATAATGAAATCAGAGATCAAAACTATTCCCTTTCTCCCACTCACAAGAAAAACACTTTAAAATATTTGTTAAAAGATTGTTGTGAAGAAAGCCTATTGTGGTCCAGTGTTACACCAGGATTCAGTCTTGTTTGCTTATTCCAGGAAAGGGATCTTTATTTCTAATAATTTATTAGCAAAACCTTGTTCAGACATTCCAAAGAAAGTTGGGATGGTTGTAATTGGAAGTAAATTTAAATCTTCTAAAATGGAAAATCATATAAATTAATATCTTTATTCTTACCTTCAGGATTTAATAATACAATTATGATTCATACCAATGAAGGCAAATTATGTGAATTAACAGGGTTATGATGTGCCAGTGACACTTCTAATGTGATATATGCTATATACTACTGAAGTAGAGCAGAGGTGGGGAGGGATGGTTAAGCCATAAATAAGATTTAATCATTTATTAATTACTGATTTTTTTAAATAAAGAAGTAGGTTAGATAATCTATCAAATCCCCTGATATTCTAATCTATTATTTTAAATCAAATACATTAATTGGGGAGGAAGAAAGGGAGAGAAAAGAAGGAGAAAGAGACCATGTGTTACAGTTTTAACATTTTTAAAGGTGCCAAAATTATTTGTGGCACTTTTTTTCAACACCCTGCAAAGCAATGAGATAACACAGAAGCAAAGAGCAGATTTAGAGAAAAAGTCTAAAAACTGGATCACAGTGTCAGAATGAGATGAATGGATTGAAAATCAGTTCTTCTGATGAAGAGAAGTTGGTATATCAAGGGAATCAAGGATGAAGGTTCTGGGATAAGGTGATGCAGCGTGTTATAACACTTAAAAACACTTAAGATCTTAGGTTTACAATTGGATAAGGTACAATTTTCCCCAGATACCCAGAGAGATCAAGGGACTTGCAAAAGGTCATGTAGCAAATGATACCAGTGAATTTGAACCCAAGTACTCTCTGTCTCAAAGGCTTGCATTCTCTCTACTCCATGTCTTATTCACAGTATGGGTAATAGGCATAGGCAGGTCACAGCTTCTGAGTATCATTTTCTTTATCTTCATTGGAACCAAATGACAATAAAAAGGTCAAGTCTGTCCCAAACTTTAATGGTGCTACTGATTTATAACATATCCTTTTTTTTTTTTTTGGCTGAGGCAATTGGGGTTAAGTGACTTGCCCAGGGTCACACAGCTAGGAAGTGTCTGAGACCAGATTTGAACTCAGGTCCTCCTGACTTCAGGGCTGTTGGTCTATTCACTTCATCTCCTAGCTGCCCCTATAGCATATCCTTTTATTCCAGGTTTCATCTGACCATAGACATAGCTGGAGTGACCTCAGAATTCAATCAGTCCAAGCTTGCCCCCATTTTACAAATGAGAAAATTAAGTCCTAGTGAAGGGAGGCAATAGGATTTGAAACTTGGTCTTTTGACTCCAAATTTGGTACTTCTGCCCTCAAGGATTTAGTCACCTTTTAAGGAAAAGAAGACATTGCTCATAACATTTAGAGAGCAATACAAGATAAGAGTAATTCTAAGCATTATATTTCAAATTATAAGTAACTGTGGAAAAAAAAATATCTCTTTGATAGAGTGAAAGATCTCAGAATTTGAGGTCAGAGAGCCAAGACATAAGCCATAGGATGATAGGATCATAGATCTGGAGTTAAAAGGAAACAAGAGGGTCATCAATTTCAATCTTTCTCATTTTATAGATGATGATACTGAGTTATTATTATAACTTAGTCATTTTAGTCACATAAGACTCTTTGTGGGGCAGCTAGGTGGCACAGTGGTTAGAACACCAGCCCTGAAGTCAGGAGGAACTGAGTTCAAATCTGGTCTCAGACACTTCCTAGCTGTGTGACCTTGAGCAAGTCACTTAACCCCAATTGCCTCAGCAAAAAGCCAAAAAGAAAAAAAAAAGACTCTTTGTGAGCTGATATGGGATTTTCTTGGCAGAAATACTAAATTGGTTTACCATTTCCTACTCTAGTTTTTTTTTGCCTCAGTTTCCTCATTTATAAAATGAGCTGGAGAAAGAAATGGCAAATCAATCCAGTAGTTCTGCCATCTGACTACAAATTAGGGATCTTTCACTCCACCAAAAGGATAAATCTTCTTTTTCAAACAGAGTATTTATAATTTGAAATACATCATCTATACCTCACCCATTTTTCAAGACAGATAAATGCTACCCCTTCCATGAATATTTCTATTTGGTCATAAATTTATGGATGAAGATGGAAGAAACAGTAGATAAGAATATAGACAGGTAAGAGCATGTTATATGGAACAGAAATAGAACAAACAGTTGAACTTGACTATAATGCAAATTTGCTCATGTTAGAAAGAGAGGATTGCTTGAGATATAGAACTTTCAGCATAATATATGTAAGTAAGATCCTGAAATCTTGTCAATATACTTGAAAACTCTTTTATGAAATAAAAATATGTCCCTAAATCAAGCCTAGATGGGATATGGTATTGTTTTTTGTGCATTTCTATTTTCATTTAATAGTAGGCCTTACAATTTATGCAGAAAATTTGCCCACAGAGTCTGTGGGCATAACAGAGCCTAAAATGCCATAAACCCTATATATATATAATGCTGATATTATGGAGATTGAGATTCAAGGAGGTAAAGATGATGACCTTTTTAAATATTTGTGATCATTCTTGTTGGACATCCTCCTAATGTAAGGCAATAATTTTTAGGATCATCCTGGCTGCCTCCAATATCTTAGGGATTCTAGGCCTTCTAGTTTCTCTTTCTGCACCTTCTACTACCCATTTTCTTTCCCTATTAAATACCAAGTCTCCTGTTGCCTTTTCTAAGTCCTCTTTTCACTTGAGTGCCCTTTGCTCCAAAGTTTCCCTTCCCCTCTGCAGCAATCGAAACTTTTATTTCTTAGTGCTGCTCTTTTTTGAATTTGATTATCTGATTAATTAACACTAAATTGTGAATGAGGTTGAAGTCTCCCAGGACATAACTGCTGTTCTAACTCACATGAATCTCTAATTGAGAGAATGTGGGAGAGATATTTTGAGTAAAGAACAGTTCATATTTCTTGACTATACACTAGGCTATCCTAAATTCCCTTTACTTAATTTGCCAGCAAGTAAAATACTACATTTCAGTCATTCAGTATGGGTAACAGTTGGTTACATCTCATATATACTATCACCACCATCTCTGAATACAAACTACCACAGTGTACAAATACTCTGCAAGTTTATATCCATCCAAAAAGAATTGACTATTCCAAATTAGCTACAAAACAAGGAAGATGCTATCTACATCCAAAGAATTGATAAATAAAATCACATTTAGGATAATTTTGTATACATACATACATATATACATGCATATATATTTGTGTCTAATGACAGCCATCTCAAGGCAGAAGGAAGAAATGAAAAGAAATTTTCATGATAACTTTATTATATTTAAAAGGAACAGCATCAAGGCCTATAGCAATCTAGTATTTGATAAACCCCCAAATTCCAGCTTCTGGAATAAGAACTCACCATTTGACAAAAAATGCTGGGAAAACTGGAAAATAATATGTCAGAAACTCAGCGTACATCTCACACCCCTTACCAAAATAAGGTCAAAATGGGTACATGATTTACACATAAAGGATGATACTGTAAACAAATTAGGAGAACAAGAGGTAATTTACCTATCAGATCTTTAAAGAAGAGAGGAATTTATGACCAAAGAGGAACTAGAAAACATTAAGAAAAGCAAAATAGACAACTTTGATTACATTAAATTAAAAAGGTTTTTGCACAACAAAACCAACAGAAATCAGCTTAAAAGGGAAATACAAAACTGGGAAAATCTTTACAATCAGTGTTCTGAGAAAGATCTCATTTCTAAAATATATAAAAATTGGGTCAAATTTATAAGAATACAAGTTATTCCCCAAATGATAAATGGTCAAATGATATGAATAGACAATTTTCAGATGAAGAAATTAAAGCCATTTTTAATCATATGAAAAAATGCTCTAAATCACTATTGATCAGAGAAATGCAAATTAAAACAGCTCTGAGATACCACCTCACACCTCTCAGATTGGCTAAGTTGACAGGAAAAGATAATGATAAATGTTGGAGAGGATGTAGGAAAACTGAGACACTAATACATTGTTGGCGGAGTTGTGAAATGATCCGTTCCAGTCTGGAGAGGAATTTGGAGCTATGCCCAAAGGGCTATCATACTTTGCATATACTTTGATCCAGCAGTGCCATTACTGGGTCCCTATGCTGGTCAATAAAGTCTTTGCTGCTTGACAGCTCCAAGAACAATGCCAGGAGCAGAAAAGCACACACAATTTAACAAAAACAAAAAAAAAAAAAAAACACTCAGTCATGAGGATTTGTGGAAAATTATGGCAAAATTTGGTTGTCTGGAATTCATTTGTATTATATATCAGTTTTATTTCAGTATAGTTCCTAGGGTTTGGACAATGGACAATGCTCTCATTTTCCCAATCAGCAGTGAAGTGAAGCAGAATTGTGAGCTTGCTCTCATGCTTTTTAGCACGATGTTTTCAGCAATTTTGTCAGAAACCTTCAATGAGGATAAAAATGGCATAAAATCAATTATCACACTGATGGTAACTTATTTAACTTGAAAAGGCTATAAGCCAAGACTGAAGTGCAGGGAGAGTTGGTATTCTGATCAGCCATAGTCAAACACACTATCCCTTGATCCCAACATAATGAAACATAATTTTGTATTGTATTGTATTGTATTGTATTGTATTGTATTGTATTGTATTGTATTGTATATTAATTATATTCAAGAACAAAGGACAAAAACTTTAACACAACCATAACATATACATATATATATATATATATGCATTAGACATATGTAAACATGCACACAAACATTAGTCAACCAGGGGATGTAATTAGTTTAAAAATAAAGATATTTATTAAAATGATAGTAAGATAAACAATAGACATTTTTCCATGTTAAACCTGGGTATGTCATATTGTCTCTGTGCAGTGTTCTTGGTCTTCTGAAGTTACTAATGGACGGTGATCAAGTAGTCTCATGTTGCTTCTAGGTGTTTTTTACTTTTCTCTATTACTAGCCACCTTCTCCTGGATTACTTCGCTAACATACTTCTCTATCTCCCTAAGTAGAATAATAGGTTCTGTTATCTCTCCTTTAAGTTAGAGCCTAGAGACCTAAACTATAACAGACATGTGAAGAAAGGTACTATTTACATCCAGAGAATGTACTGATACATAGAAATATGTATAAAATCATTTAAAGTAAATATATCTTTTTGTGTCTAATGTTAGCCATTTCTAGCGGGGGGAAGAGGAGAGAAAGAAAAAAAAGATATTTGCTTGATAATTCTGTTGTATATTGAAAGGAATAGTGACTTATGCTTAGTAGATTTGAAATTTCATTGTTTTTATTGTGTTATAATATGGAAATGCTTATTTAATTCCATAAATTAAAAATAAAATTGAATAATGAAAAAGAGTCTAGAAATCTAAACTTCAATCCTTTGAGTGATGGGGGCAGGCCCTTCACACTCCTCTAAGAAGGAATGCTTAGATTCTTCCTCTTCTTTAGGAAAAGCATCTGTCAGTTCCGGCAGACTTACATGCATATGATTTTTCTTCTCCCAGAAAGGGAGTTCAAGATTCCAGTTGGCAAGATCTCTTAGAATACAGAATACAGCTAACCAGTGAAACAAAGTCCATAAAAATTTTAGTCTTTGATCCTTCTCTCTCAGTATCTTTGCCCCAAACTTCTATTTGATTTTGAATTGAGATATCCTTTTTAACTTCCATCAATAATCAATTGCCAATTTATACTCTTTCTTTTTTTTTTGCTTCCCTCCTAATCTTTTTTTTAATTTTTTTTATATAAAGCTTTTTATTTACAAAACATATGAGTGATCTTTCAACATTGACCTTTGCAAAAACTTTTTTTCCCAAGCTTTTCCCCTCCTTCCCCCCATCCCCCACTCCTAGATGACAGGTAATCTAATACATGCTAAATAGGATAAATTATATGACAAATACAATACATGTATACATATCTATACAGTTATCTTACTGCACAAAAAACATCAGATCTAGAAAGAGAAGAAGGAAAAAACAACCTAAGAAGGAAAACAAAATGCATGGAAATATTCACAGAAAGCGTTAAAATGCTGTGTTGTGGTTCACTCTCAGTTCCCACAGGCCTCTCTCTGGATGTATATGACTATCTTCATCACAGAACAACTGGTTTGAATTACATCATTGTTGAAGAGAACCATGTCCATCAAAATTGATCATCGCATAGTCTTGTTGCTGTGTATAATGTTCTCCTGGTTCTGCTGATTTCGCTCAGCATCAGTTCATGCAAGTCTCTCCAGGCCTCTCTGAAATCCTCCTGTTGGTCATTTCTTACAGAACAATAATATTCCATAACATTCATATACCATAATTTATTCAGCCATTCTCCAATTGATGGGCATCTTTTCAATTTCCAGTTTCTTGCCACTACAAAAAGGGCTGCCACAAACATTTTTGCACATGTGGGTCCGTTCCCTCCTTTAAAATCTCTTTGGGATATAAGCCCAGTAGAAACACTGCTGGGTCAAAGGGTATGCACTGTTTGATAACTTTTTGAGCATAGCTCCAAATTGCTCTCCAGAATGGTTGGATCCATTCACAGTTCCACCAACAATGTATCAGTGTCCCAGTTTTCCCACATCCCCTCCAACAGTTATCATTATCATTTCCTCTCATTTTAGCCAATCTGACAGGTGTGGAGTGGTATCTCAGAGTTGTCTTAATTTGCATTTCTCTGATCAATAGTGACTTGGAGCACCTTTTCATGTGACCGGAAATAGTTTCAATTTCTTCGTCTGAAAATTGTCTGTTCATATCTTTTGACCATTTATCCATTGGAGAATGGCTTGAATTCTTATATATTTGAGTCAATTCTTGATATATTTTAGAAATGAGGCCTTTATCAGAACCTTTGGATGTAAAAATGTTTTCCCAGTTTACTGCTACCCTTCTAATCTTGTCTGCATTCATTTTGTTTGTACAAAAACTTTTTAACTTGATATAGTCAAACTTATCTATTTTGTGATTAATGATGACCTCTAGTTCTTCTTTGGTCACAAATTCCTGCCCCCTCCACAGGTCTGAGAGGTAAACAATCTTACATTGTTCTAATTTGTTTATAATATCATTCTTTATGCCTAGATCATGAATCCATTTTGGCCTTATCTTGGTATATGGTGTTAGGTGTGGGTCAATGCCTAATTTCTTCCATACTAGTTTCCAATTATCCCAGCAGTTTTTGTCAAATAGTGAGTTTTTATCCCCAAAACTGGGGTCTTTGGGTTTATCAAACACCAGATTACTATTGTCATTGAGTATTTTGTCCTGTGAACCTAACCTATTCCACTGATCCAAAACTCTATTTCTTATCCAGTACCAAATGGTTTTGGTGAGCACTGCTTTATAATATAGTTTTAGATCTGGTGCAGCTAGGCCACCCTCATTTGCATTTTTTTTTCATTAATTCCCTTGAAATTCTTGACCTTTTGTTTTTCCAGATGAATTTTGTTGTTATTTTTTCTAGTTCAGTTAAATAATCTCTTAGGAGTTTGATTGGTATAGCACTAAATAGATAGATTAGTTTAGGTAGTATTGCCTTCTTTATTATATTCGCTCGACCTATCCAAGAGCACTTGATGTTTTTCCAATTGTTTAGATCTGACTTTATTTGTGTGGAGAGTCTTTTGTAGTTTTGCTCATATACATCCTGACTTTCCCTTGGCAGATATATTCCCAAATATTTTATACTATCGATAGTTATTTTGAATGGAATTTCTCTTTGTATCTCTTGCTGTTGCATTTTGTTGGTGATGTATAAAAATGCTGATGATTTATGTGGATTTATTTTGTATCCTGCAACTTTGCTGAAGTTGTGGATTAATTCTAATAGTTTTTTAGTTGATTCTCTAGGGTTCTCTAAGTAGACCATCAAATCATCTGCAAAGAGTGATAATTTGCTTTCCTCATGACCTACTCTAATTCCTTTAATCTCTTTTTCTTGTCTTATTGCCAAGGCTAGCATTTCTAATACAATATTGAATAGTTACTGTTTTTAGTTCCTTTTGCAATTGACCAATTACATTTTTTTTGTTCATTGCATTCTTTTTCCATTTTTTTCTATTTTATTTTGCAGTGATCTCATTTTGTTTCCCCATGTTTCTTCTAACTCTCTTTTAAGATTTTTTATGCAATCTTCAAAGAAAGCCTTGTGACATGGAGACCAATTTATGTCTCTCTTTGGGACTTTTTCTGGAGTTGCTTTACCTTTAGGGGCCTCAGGATTTGAGGTCTGTTCTTCCCTCTCTCCATAAAAGTTTTCTATGGTGAGAGCTCTTTTTGGTTTTTTATTCTTTTTTTTTTTTAAAGGTGTGAGGTCTGTTTAGGGCAAAGGTGGGACAGCTGCTTTAATTTGCCCTGGGGCAGTTCTGCTGATTGAGTTATTTCAGGAACTGGGCAGTTCTGCTGATTGAATTATTTCTGGTGCTGATCAGTCCCGTTGTTTGATTTCTTTAAGGTGCTGTGTAATGGCAGCTAGGTCAGATGCTCATCAGGGGTTCAGTGGTTCACAATCTATCCCCCTCAAAAGGCAGACCCTCCAAACCACCTGCCCACAATCAGGACAGATTGTTCCAAGAGGCCCGCAGAAGACTCCCCGGTGTGTGAAAAGCACAACGCTCCCACTCCTGTTCCGACTCCTGTTCCAGCTCCCTGCTGCAGCTCCCTGCCCCAGTCTCCCTGCGCTGCAGTCTGGGTTCAGTAGGCCACCCCCTGCCCAATTAAAACAGACCTGTTTTGAGGTTCTTCCAGAGTATCTTCTTCTAGAATCGTGTTGTTCTCCAGATATTGTGGATTTTTTTGCTTCAGAATCAGTCTAGAGGCTTCATATGTTGTTGGTTTGAGGGGAGGTTAGAGGAGGTTACAGAGACTCCTGTCTGATCGCCACCATGGCTCCCAAATTTATACTCTTTCAAAATTATTTTTAGGGTTTGCCTTTAAAGAAAACACCAAAGACTATCTGGATCTGAAGTCTTGTGTTTTCCTCAATCTGATCTTTCATATGAAAATAAAAAGGGAAAAGGAAAAACATCAAGAACCCAGGCAGCACCACTGAGATCTCCCTCTCCACCTAACATTCAGATTTAGAGCTGGAAGGGATCTTAAGATCTATCAAGGCCAACATCTTTTTTTTTTTTTATTAAATATAGGAAAATTGAAGTGAGAGGTTAAGTTACTTACCTAAGGTCACACATTCACTTAGTGTCAGAGACAAGTTAAGTTTTAAATTCAAGATTTATGCCAAGTCTTGCATCCTTAATTCACTAGGTGACCAATAGTTTGAGTATTGGAACTGAAGTCAGAAAGATTTGAGCTCAAATCCAGCCTCAGACATCTACCAGTGTGACCCTGGGCATGTCGGTCAACCTCAATTTACTTCAGTACCTTCAGCTTTAAAATGTTGGTAATAATAACACCTTCCTTCCAGGTGTTAGGATCAAATGTTGTGAGGATCAAATGACATATTTGGAAAGTGCATGCACAGTACTTAGGATAATATAGTAGGTACTTAATAAATAGTGTTTCCTTCTTTCCTGTAACTAGCTAGCTTAATAATTCTTTCTCTACCTAAATCTTTGGGGAAATATTAAAAAAGCAGGCCTAGATAATTTTAGATAATCTGCATGACCAATACCAGCTGTGCCAATTAGGGACATTCAAGATAAAAAATGAAGGGATAGTGGGAGCTCTCTCAAAGGACTCATCAGAAGGGCTGAGATGAGTGGGAAGTGCATTGTTCCAGTGCTGTGGGAGGGAAAAGATAAATAGTCATGAGTTCCCCATAAGGCAATGCAGAGGCCTATTGAGCAGGTCAAAGAAAAGGCATTTCTACTGCCCATATGGTGAGATCATTTATGAGGATTTAGGAGCTGTGGGACCCAGGTGTAAAATAGCAAAAGGTTTAAATAGAGCAGTGTCTTTTGATGCCCTAGAGGCAGGAAATAGTGGTTAAACTGTCAACTGAAGTTTCAGGGTAAGCCCTTCCTTGATTCCACTGCTCTGGAAAAGGTACCTGGAAAAGAGACAAACATTAGCATTTCCTGGAGAGAAGCCAAACATTTGGAAGCAAGGAAGGATGGCTAAGGTGACAGTGGAACTCCAGTCCTGCATCATTATTGCCTATGGTACTTTTGTCATTGAATCATTTCAGTTGTGTCCAACATTCCATGACCCTATTTGGAGATTTCTAGACAAAGATAGTAGAGAAGTTTGCCATTTTCTTCTCTGGCTCATTTTACAATTGAGGAAACTGAGACAGACAGGTTTAAGTGATTAGTCCAGGGTCACACGGCTAGTAAGAGCCTGGGGCTGCATTTGAACCCAGATCTTTCTGACTCAAAGACCAGTGTTCTATCCACTGTCTACCTACTCACATATCCAAAACAGAGTTCATTTTGGATTTCTTTTATGTAATTTTGTGTCTGCTTATATGTGTAGATGTTATTTCCCCCAGAAAATATGAGGGAGGGTGATCAGGAGCTAAAGTTGATGTTATGCCATAAAGTGGCATAAAGTAAGGGAGGTTTAAGTCTTTATTAGAAGTACTATAAATGTATTTATCAATAAGAACCTTTAATTGTATATGGTGCAATAGAAACAGTACTAGACTTTGTCTGGAATCCCTTGGATTCAAATTCTCTCTTTCACATTTTTTTGGCCTTTTTAAGAGATGTATGGAAATATGATAAAGTATTTAAATATTGAAGGATGAAAAATAAATTATATTGGAGTAGGTTTCACATTACTTTTTGCATGTTATTTACACAGTCCTCCTGACACCCAGGTTTGTTTTTTTGTTTTTTTTTGTTTTTTATTTTTAATTACATATGTATAAATCAAAGCATCAGCTAGGGAAATGAGAAAAGTCAAATCCTGAAAAAAATGATTTTTTATATAAGCATATGATTCTTTTTGTTTTGAAATGAAAGAATTTACTAACAATGATATTTCTCTTTTATTGGACTCTTAAAATTTCTTTAAAGCATTTTTTTTTTAAAAAAGAGCTTCAATCCCTTTTATCCTAGAGTTTCGTCCAGAGGAGTTCAGCAATGCCTGTGGTACCTCAGAAAAGGAGAGAAAGTCTCCTAATTGTTAAGCGAAGGGTGAAGAAAAGCAAAAAGAAATATAGCATACCCACAAAACAAGCAGGTGGCAGTTCCTTGGCTGCATTTCCAGGTATGGCTCTATGCCCATGCCCCACAATATGGAAGCTCCCCATGCATGAGAACTCCCCAGCTTCCTCAGGCATCCATTCTGTTGAGTGTAGCTAGGGGAGTTTATATTTTATTTTGATATTTTATTTCTCTGAGATGATTTTGATCTTTTTTTCCCCTCCAGGCCAGTTGATAAAATTCTAGCTTAGGTAAAATTTTATCAGATTATAGGATCATAGATTTAGAAATGAAAAGGACCCTACAGGTCATCTAGTGCCCAACCTTCATTTACAGATAAAGAAACTGAGGTAGAGACAAAATTAAGCAATTTGGTCAGGATCACATGGTGTCTAAAGTGACATTTGAATCTAAGAGTTCTTGACTCTGTTGTGAGGATACTGTGCCTGTTCCTATGAAACCATCATTCTTCTTTTTTTTTTTTCAGGAGAATAATCTCATATCTGCAGAAGTTGTTTGAGAATCTGGGGTGTCCTACAAGTAGAAGGTGAGGAGCATAGAAAGAAATATGAGACATTCTTCAGTTGATTACAGGAAACATTTTAAACTTTAATTAGAGATTAAGTTTAGAACTAAGTAATAAAAGCAATCCAACAGACTCCTAAAAAATTGTCCTTGTGAACAAATGCGTACTTGTTAGCCTTAAAAAGGAGATTGTACATCCTGAGCAAAAAGTGATTTATAGTATTCTTGGTGACCATCCATCTTCCCTATTGATCCGCACTCTAAAAATATACAGGCATGTCCTTTATTAAAATTCCAATCTAGATTGGGAGTTTCTTTATTTAAAAATGCTATAACCGTCTGTAGTGCTTCAGGTAGAAGCTAGTGGTCTATTGCAGTCTGGTGCAGACATCAGAACAATCAGAAAGACTACCAGTATATTTTCCATTCTCATTCCCCTGGCTATTTCCTGAAAACTTACTAATAAAAAGCAATGAATTACACTGCTAGAAGTAGATAACTTTGCAATTAGTTAAAAATCAGTATTTTAAAGATAATCTTTTAAGTGATGAATGATTAATCTCTAGAGAAAGTATATTGGCCCATTTATTTATATAAGGGGTTCTTAGCCTGAGATCTGTGAAATTATTTTAGTTTTTAAATTTTGATAACCGTATATAAATGTGTGTTTATATATGTATGTATATAAATATATGTATGTCTGTACATATGTAAATATGTTTGTTTACATGTATATATTTGTGTATATGCACACATGCATAGATACATACAAATGCATAAGCACACACATATACAAAGAGCCAGGGTTCTTTCCACTGTACTATACTGCATTTTTCTATATAATAGCTAAGTAACACAATCCAGGAATAGAGCCAGGAAAACCCATATCCCTGAGTTCAAATCTGGCCTCAGACATTTAGTAGCTACTTCATTCTGAACAAGTCGAGTTTATTATTATTATTATTATTATTATTATTATTATCAGTTTCTTCATCTGTTAAAAATAAGCTGGAAAAGATAAAAGCATATTATTTTTACCTTTTTTGGATTTCCATTTTCTTTCTTGTGGTTTTTCCCTTTTGTTCTGATTTTTCTTTCACAACATGACAAATATGAAAATACATTTAGGATAATTGCACATTTATAACCTATATCAGATTTCTTGCTGTCCTGGGGGTGCAGGAGGTGAGGGAGCAAGGGAGAACAAATTTAGAACTCAAAATCTTACAAAAATGAATATTGAAAACAATTTTTACATGTAACTAGAAAAAAGAAAATGCTATTGAGGGGAAAAAAAAAGAATAAGCTGGAGAAGTAAATGGCAAATCCCTCTAGTATCTTTGCCAATAAAATCCCAAATGAGGCTACAAAGAGTCGAACCCGACCAAAGCAACTGAACAAAAACAAATATATGTGAATGTATTTGTGCATGTATCTATGTGTATACATGTATATACATGTACATATGTGTATACATATGAATGTGTATGCATGTATACTTATAGACAGACTCCTTCCCTCTTTTACAACACCAGTTGTATCTCAGACTTTTTTTTTAGCTCCAGCTAAAATTTCCTCCTTTAATTTTAATAACATGGAGTTAGCATAGCATAGAGGAGAGAATGTAAAACTTAGAATCAGGAGTTCTTGGGTTCACATTGCTGTCTCTCTTAGACCCTAGGGAAATTGCTTACCTTGGGCAATTCCCTAGAATTTATGCTCTAAGTCATAGTATATTTGAGATGTCTTGGGAGAGATAGTTTCCACACACAGATAAAATCTGTTCATTAATTCTTATGAAAAGAATAAATTATAGATCATCAATTGGAACTTTTACTATGGTATTTCTTGGAATTTCTAACACTGTTACCTTATCAGAGTCTTTTTGTGACCTTACCATATTACATTTTAAACATAACAAGGTAGAGAGTGAAAAAAATGAATGAAGAAGCATTTAATAAAAACTTAATATGTACATAACATTCTACTAAGAGCAGAGATACAAATGAAAAAAATAGTCTGTACTCTTGAGGAGCTCACATTCTCATGGGAGAGATAACACTTTAAAAAAGTTTTCAGTAGTAAGTCAGATGAGAATTACAATGCAGCAGTAAAACAAATAGTAATGCATCTTCTTTGATGTCCTGTCTACCGATAAAACCATATCCATTTCTGTTGCTGAGCCATTTAATACTGCCAAGGACTTTGGTATCAAGGACTTTCTGGATCTTCAGTAGTTATGTCTGCAGGACTCATAGAAGCAGTTGCCAGACTGCATCTTCAATGGGATTGCTTCTTTAGAAGATGCTTTGCAGAGCTGGGATAGAAGTACATATATATAGCTTTGTCATTACAAGATATATTAGGCTTACATTTTCATTGTTGAAAATTAGTCATCTATTGATGTTGGTGGTAATGAGAAATGGAGGCTTTTTCTTCACATTATTTCACTTAATGAATTATCAAGCTCTGTGACTCAACTCAGATATTTACCTGTCAGTCATACAAAAATTTTGGGATCCAGTTTTCTTATCTATAAAATGGAATAACAAAAAATATATTAAAAAAAACTGTCTACCTCACAGTATTTTTGTGAGGAAAAGCTTTTAGACAAAATGTTTTATGAATGAAGGGTTTTTTGGCTTTAAGTTCTCACCTCTACTAAAGTCTTACTCTGATGCCTCCTGATAGCATGGGGGTGACCTTGGGTATTTGACAGGGGAATTCAAAGTCAATTAGATCCTATCAACCTGTGCAGGCTTCAGATATTGGCTAAAGACCAGCCTAATTTTGTTCAATCTCATCATCAGATCATTTTCAGCATGATAATATTTTCCACCAGAAAAACTCTTGAAGAATATCTACTAGAGAAGGGAAAGATTGCAGTCTGCACAAAAGGTATGAATGACAATTATAAAAAATATTTTTTAAACCACAGTATCATAGATTACTCCTTCCCAAATTAGCGTCAGTCTAATCAGACTCCATTCACCATCTCTGTGGCTTCCCCAACCAAAATACCCCATTTTACCCACCTCTCCTAAATGTGTTGTTCCTTGCTCCATTAGAATATAATTCTTCCTGAGGGGAAGGCCTACTTTGTTTTTTGTTTTGTTTTTTGTTTTTTTTTTCAGTCTACATCTTTAGCCCTTAACATAATATTTAGCACATAAGTGTTGATTTTTTTTTAATTTATTCATTTCAGGGACATTGGGAAGAAAGCCCTTTGCTAACCTAAAGCATTCTATAAATATGAGATAATGTTTGGAGATGGGATAACTGTGGCCGAAAGAGATAATATAACTTTTCCATAGTTCAACAATTATTTAGAAGCAGAGCTGAAAGTAGAACATAAGTCTGGGCAAACACTCAATCCACTTACTGATTCTGCTGCTTTTAAATTTCTCTTTGCTGTAAGTTGGCCTTAAAAATACAAACATTTCTGCATAATGTGCTTTCTTCACA
The DNA here is from genome assembly GCA_023553655.1 of Myrmecobius fasciatus. Taxonomy (NCBI): domain Eukaryota; kingdom Metazoa; phylum Chordata; class Mammalia; order Dasyuromorphia; family Myrmecobiidae; genus Myrmecobius; species Myrmecobius fasciatus. Next base: position 65,367 of record JAJPUD010005876.1, read on the forward strand.
AATAATAGGAGCTAAAAATATAGAACACCTAATTACTGGATTATATATGTGACACTTCAAAGAATCTATGTACTCCCTGCAACTGGGAAGCTAGCTACGGGGTACAGTGGAGAGAGCACTAGACTTGGAAGCAAGAAGACTCATCTTCATGAATTCAAATTCAGCCTGAAACACTTACTAGCTGTGTGACTGTGGGCAAGTCACTTAATCCTGTTTATCTCAGTTTCCTCATGTATAAAATGAGTTAGAGAAAGACATGTAACACCATTCAAGTAACTTTGCTCAGAAAATTCCAAATGGGATCATGGAGAGTCAGACATGAGTCAATAATAACACAACTATACAAATTGTAATTTGTCAATGGCAACTCATCCTATGTGATTTTTGTTCCTGTCATCCCATAAACCCTCTACCCACAAGAGTGGAGGCCTTCTTCAGGTCCTCTTGCCATTATGTGGCTATCAACTGAACATATGGATTGTTATCCTTTTTCTGGTTATATTACTTCTTCCCTGGTCCTATGGTTTTCTGATGACATATTCCATGCTAATTCTTTTATGCAATTCTTGAGTAGTAATGTGTTTTTCCCCTATTTGACTATTTTTTATAGTTAATATCATCTCTTTTTCTCAACAATCTCCTATCCTCCCTACCTTGGGAAAAAGAAAAACAAAAACCTTCAATAAAAATATATTATCAAGCAAAACAAATTTCCTCATTGGTAATGTCTAAAAATGTCTCTCATTTTCTATATCTAGTACAACAACTATCTGTGTGGGAACAAGGGAAGGAAGAGGAAATCTTCCTTATCTTAATGATAATGTTCTGGAATCACAGTTGGTCACTGGCTTAATCAGAATTTTTACATTTTTCAAAATTGCTTTTTTTACACTGTTATAGTTTGTTCCACTATTACATTATTTTCATTACACTATAATTGTATTATATAAATTATTCCATTTGACCTACTTCTACATCAGTTCAAAATAAGATTCAACAAGCCATCAATGAGCTCCCTAAGAAAAAATCCCAGGACCAGGAGGATTCACAGGGCAATTCAACCAAACAGCCAGGGAACATTTACATTAAATATTATATAAATTATTTGAAGAAAAAAAAAGACAAAGAAGGAATTCTATGAATTTCCTTTTGTGACACAAATATGCTTTTGATACCTAAACAGGGAGAACAAAAACACAGAGAAAACTACAAATTTTCTTTATAAATATTGATACAAAAATTTTAAATAAAATACTAGAAAGAAGATTATAGCAATATATGACAAAGATCATACTTATAACTACATGGAATTTATATCATGAATGTGGAATCAGTTCAGTATTAGAAAAGCTATAAGCATAATTGACCATATCAATAATAAAAACAACAAAAATCATATGACCATACCAATAGATGTGGAAAAGCACTTAAAAAAACCCAATATCCATTCTTTCTTAAAACAGGAATAAATAAAAACTTTTTAAAGATAATAAGTGGTTTCCATATGAAATCAAGTATTATTTGCAAAATGAATAAATTTGAAGTTTTTCTACTAAGATCAGGGATGAATGCAGAATGTTCAGTATCTCCAGTATTATTCACTATTATTTTAGAAATGCTAGCTATAGCAATAAGATAAGAAAAAAATTGAAAGAATAAAAATAAGCAATGACAATACAAAACTATCATTTTCTGCAGATGATATGATGAGAACTATACTTAAACAACTTTAGAGAATCAACTAAGAAGCTAGTTAAAACAACAATTCAGCAAAGTTGCAAGGTATAAATTTTACATATATACATAAGTAGGCTGTCAATATAATAAAAATGACAATCTTACCTAAGTTAATTTACTTAATCATTGCTATGACAATCAAACTATCAAAAAATTATTTTAGAGGTCTAGAAAAAATATTAACAAAATTCATCCAGAAGAAGAAACATCAAGAATATCTAGTGAATAAATGTGAAAGAAGGTGGTCTAGCAGTTTCAGACTTCGAATTATATTGTTGTTGGGGTTCAGTTATTTTTAGTTGTGACTGATTCTACATGGCCCCTTTTCTTATCAGATGCTAAGGTGATTTTCCATTTCCTGATCTGTTCTGGTTATCCCCATGCTCTTTATTTGGAGTTCTGAGTACTTGAGCCAATGATCCAATTCTACCTATAATCTACAATTCCACTTTTGACCTATAGGTCAAATTTGTGATTTTGTGCTGGAAAATGACCTGCTATACTATTTCCTTTGATTTTCTGATCACTATTCAACCTAAGATTCTTCTCACATCATTGTTGGGATAGTTGTAAGGGGAAACAGATTCTAGTTCTTCCTCCTTCTTCACCATGTTGGCTCTTTCTCATTAGAAAAAGATGGTATTTATCTGGAAGAGAGTGGGATGATTGGAAATCATGTGTGATTTTTTATCCCTATCTTTGGCATTTGGAATTATAGAAGGAGGCTAAAGTGTTACATTGGTTTTTATCAGGGAATCCTAACTGACAATGCTAAACCCTATTATATATATTCTTCACATACACTGCTCATTTCCCTTTTAAGCTCCCAGGGATTGAGGCATTCTGATTTACAAAATACTGATGTTGAAAAAGGTAATCTCTGTGTGACCCTGGGCAAGTCACTTAACCCCAATTGCCTCAGCAAAAAACAAACAAACAAACAAACAAAAGGTAATCTTTGTTTCAGGTATTTACATAGGGTTATTAAAAGCATTGTAGAATTTCACAAAGACAATTCAGTCTAGATAGCAAGCATTTTTTGAATTTTTTTTTTGATATTGTCCTTCACTCTTAACATTATCCATGGGGCACATAGTAAACACTTGCTTGCTTGTTTTATTTGTCATCTGCTAAATTGGAAAACTAAAATGACCTTTTCATAAGAATAATAGAGGCTGCAGATTGGGTCTACATTAATATGGACAAATAGATTATGAAGCTATATTTCAAAGGAACTGTATGATCCTCTTAAACTAGGATAACATAGTCACTTCACCCAACAAGACTCTATACCAGTCAGAGTATTTGCCTTCAAGAACCCACACAGTTCTTAACCTGCCTATAACTGGCAAATTGATTATACAAGCCCTTTTCCTCCATTACAGGGAAACAGCCTGCTGCAGTAAGTGCCCATTCAGGATATAGAATTACTTTACCAGAGAAGCCACTATCAAGACCTTTATAGAACATAGATTTCTTTTTCGTATCATTTTGTTTATATCCCTTCTATTCAATATTCAATTTTATTATATCCAAAAATTGGCAATTTTAATGCAAAAAATGTCTGAGAAATATTAACTAGTGAAATTGTATTCTGTGGGACAGGAAGAAAATTCTAATCAGATCACAAAGTGTAGGAGGAAGTATAATGTTCAGAAAGGCTCAAAATATGTGTTTGAATCAGATTGCTTAGAACTTTTAAAACTACAGATATAAGTTTACATTTTATTTCCCCTTTCATTTTTATTTCTATCATTATATAGAAATTAATATTCCATCCTAGATGCAAAAGGACACTGGAGTTAATTAAGTAGAAAAGTCACATGATCAGATCTGTGTTTAAGGAAAATTATTTTGGCAGTAGTGTATATAATGGACTAGTATAGAGAGAGACTTGAAGCAAAGAGACCAATTAAGGAGCTGTTGTAATAATCTAGGTTAAAGGGGAGGAGAATTTCAACTAAGGTGGTAGCTATGTGAACAGAAAGAAAAGCTCAGATCTGAAAGATGTTGTAAAAGTAGAAATGTCAAATTTGATAACTACTTGGATATATTAAGTGAGGGAGAGTAGAGTCTGGGGTAATGCCAAGATTACAAACCTGGCAGACTGGAAGGATTGTAGTGCCTTCTATTGAAATAGGGGAGTTCAGAAGAGAAGTGGGTTTGGGGGAGGAAAGATAATGACTTCAGTTTTGGATATGTTGAGTTTAAGATGTCTCCAATTTGTGTCTCTGATGAGCACTAACATGCCTCAGAAGAAATTGTTTGCTATAAGAAACATCAACAAAAATCTTACATTGATCCTGACCCCAAACTTGAGAGCCTTTAAGCAATCTATCTCTGTTTTCTCCAGGTCCCAGATTAATCAACCAAACCCATTTCTACTGCTCAAGAATTAGCATAAATAAAAATTGCAATAGTTTCCTCCCTCAAGGCTCTCTCTCTCAGTCATATACTTCATAGATTCAGTCCATTGGGAAGACTTTTCAGGACTCACATCCCTTAGGACAGCTCCAACCACTGGGTTAATAGCTCCCAAAGGCTAACTGTTTCTTCTGGAAGCATTTAGGCTAATAAGATATCCAATATGGAATAAATTTTTGGAACATGACAAAAAATGTAAAGGACTCATAACTAAACTTGTAAAAAGTCAAGGTAACTATTATTCTCTAGTGTTCTCACCTGCTGGAGGGGAGCTGCATTCCATATGGCTCAGTATCAGAAAATGGCTAGATTCAGCTTATTCTTTCTCCATTCCCTGATTTTACTGAAAGTGGGGAACTTGGGTAGGGAAAACAGGACATTATATATGTAAGCCCCTCTCCAGAAAACCCAGTCTGTTCAAACTGTGTTTCTTCTCCTAGTTTGTGGGGCTTTATTTCCTTCCCACTATGTTCCTCTGTATTATCTGTCAGTTGCTTTCTTTTTATGGGATGTGTGTATTATGGGAGAGGGGAAAAATTTGTTCTTCCACAAAACTCATTTTAGGTAAGGGTTCTGAATATTCATCTGAATTCTAACTACAATATGGATTCCACATGAGCAGCCACTAATGGTGGTCTACGTGTATCTTATTGACCTACTTGGTTGAAAGCTCATTAAGTGAAATTACTGTACATAAGTAGGAAAAATTCTTGTTGCAGTGACTGTGGAAACTATATCAATGTAAAAGGACCAGCAGCTTTCCTGTCATGATTGCAGAAGGAAGGTAAAACTAAGGGGCAAAATAATGGCTGGGGTAGGAGGTAAGGGATTAAGAGTTGGGGGAAGAGAGAGAGCTTAGTAAGAAATCTCCAATGACTGAGATTTTTCTGTGTTAGCCTTGGTAACAAAATTGCACAGGAATATAGTCAAATAATGATATTGTATATTTTGAGCTAGTACCAAAAATAAGAAAGAAATATTTAAGATCCTAGGTCATTTTAATTTTGGTGAATTTTTAAATAATCAGAAAGCAGATTTGAGGTTTGTTTGTTTATAGAATCTAGAGATGAGGCCGAACTAGTTTTGAATGCTCATTTTCATTTGATAAAATGAATCTATTTTCATTATTTCATTCATTCATTTCATTATTAACAAGTAGTTATAAAAAAGCAATATGTGACAGTCAGTGGGGATAGGAAAACAAAAGAGAGTCTCTGTGTTCAAGGAACATTATAATGAATAACACACAAACATTCACACATACACACAAACTATAACAGATACAAGATAATCTTGGAGAAAGATAATAACTTGGCAATTTCTTTAGTTCCAATAGATGCAATTAGCATAAAAATGACTCTCAGATCCATTTGTCTGGCCTGAACCTTTCTGCTGACCTCTAATCTCTCATCTCCAACTGACTATTGGAAATCTTACATATTAAATTAAACATATCCAAAATAGAACACTCTATCTTTCCTTCTCTTTGTCAGGGTTACGACCATCCTCTCAGTAACCAGAATCACAAGTCTTAGGTTTCATCCCTGACTCATCAATCTCTGTCAGTCCCATTTCCAATCAGTTTCTAAGTTATCATTTGTACTTTTGTAACATCTCTTAGAAATATCACTTTCTTTCCTTTTACACTGCTATTACTCTTGTACAGCCCCAGCATCTCACACATTACAATAGCCTAATGGTTGATTTCTTTCCCTTAAGTCTTCCTCACTTATTCCACTAACTTGTCAAATTGATCTCCAGAACACAACATTCTATTCCCCACTTCTGGATATTTTCACTGCCTGTTTTCCATATCTGAATTTCTCAACATCCTCTTCTCCTCATTCTGTCTTGCTTGTCTCCCTTCAAGTTTTAGCTAAAGTTCCATCTTCTGTAAGAAGCTTTTTTTCACAGAAGTGGGATAAATGTTGAAGGGGATGTGGGAAAAATTGAGACACGAATGCATTGCTGATGATGTTGTGAATTGATCCAATAATTTTGAAGAGCAATTTGGAACTGTGTCCAAAGAGTTATAAAATTGTACATTTCCTTTGATCCAATAATATCACTAATAAGCCTATGTCCCAAAAAGATCCAAAAAAGGGAGGGAGGACCTATTCATACAAAAATATTTATAATGGCTCTTTTTTGTGGTGGCAAAGAATTGAAATTGAGGAGAAGCTCATCAATTGAGGAATGAATGGCTGAACACTTTGTTGAATATGATTGTGAAAGAATGCTACTGAGCCATAAATAATGATCACTATGTTAAAAAAAAACCTGGAAAGACTTACATGAACTGATGCAAAGTGAAGTGAGCAGAATCAGGAGAACATTGCACATAATATATAGTACATAACAATGTTGTAAGGATGATCAATTTTAAATGACATCTATTCTTAAAATAAAACTATCAAGGACAATACCAAAAGATTCCTGATGAAAAATACTATGCATTTCTAGATAAAGAACTCATGGAATCTGAAATCAGATAGAAACATATATTTTTTTTAAAGTTTTTTTATAGTGAGATTTTTTGGGAAATCTGTTTTCTTTCACAACACGACCAATACGGAAGTATTTTTTTCATGTTTGAACATATATAATCTATGTGAAACTGCTTACCATCTCAGGAAAGCATGAAAAGAGGCAAGAAGGGAAGGAATTTGGGACTCAATTTTTTAAATTAATATTTTAAATTATTTTTACAAGTAATTGGAAAAAAACTAAAATATTATTCAAATTGAGGCATAAAAATAAATAAAAAGGTTTTTTTCCCAGTCCTTAATTAAAATAGCTTCTCTCTGAGATTATCTCCAATTTATTCTTTCTACAACTTCTTGTTATATAATTTGCATATTATCTTCCCATTACACTAGTCCTTTATAGCAAGGACTCTTTCATACCTTTCTTTGTATCCCCAGAATTTAGCACAATGTCTGAAACATAGTAGATGTTTAATAAATGCTAGTTGACGAATCTTGATAAAAAAAATAATCTAACAAAGTAAAGTCACTTATTAAAAGCCACTCAGCTAATAAGCTAATGTTTGTCCTGTTTTAAAATCAGAAAGGCAAAAACTTTCTTTACTTTTATAGCTGTATGTGCACATTTGGGCACTTAGCACAGTCTTTCACATAAAGTCAATGCTGAATAAATGCTTTTTATTTATTCATCCAGCCATTAGGAGGCACTGAAGGGTCACAACAATTCCTTTGATCCTCTGTGGTTCCCTAAGAGACTAGCTAGTCATTCTCATTGTTTCTGTCTCTATCTGCTCCATCCTATTTTACTCCAACATAGAGCCGGAGTTGAAATGAACCTTCAGAAGGACTTAGTCCCATCACCACCCTATCTCATTTTTTACTGTTGAGGAAACTTAAACTCAAAAATGACTTGCTCAAAGTCACAAAGGTGATTTAAGAAGGAGCCAAGATTTGAAGCCAGGTCAAAAGATTCTAAATCCTGAATTCTTTCCACTGCACACTATCCATGGGCTGGGCTAATCAAAAATGCCTTGTCCCAAGAATCTGGGATTTCATCATACTAGAAGAATGATGTCAAATTCAAATAGAAATGAGGGCCACTGAATGATACATAAGAATCCCTATAGATTACTCCTACCTACATATTGACCTAGAAAAACATGTTAACATTATCTATGTTATATTGTATTGTTATTTATCTTGTTAAATATTTCCCAATTACATTTTAATTTGGCTCAGGCCCCACTCGGGATTTATTGGGCAGCACTGTGAACTGCAGGCTGGATGTTTGATACCCCTGGTAGGGAATTCTCAGGGAGAAATTTCTTCTGCTAATGCAGAAAAAGACAGTTTGATTGTCCAAGGTTACACAATGAATGTATGTATCAGAAAATAGACTTGAACCTAGTGTCCTTGACTTTGAGTCAAGCTCTCCATCCACTATGCCAGTGTATCTACTACTCTCTATTCATTTGCTATACCATGAAAACATAATAGCAAACATATCTAGCATTTATATATTACTTTAAAGTTTGCTATGTACTTTACAATTATTATTACAAATTTCATTACAAATATAAAACAAATGTTTTATAATATTCCTAAAAAGATGGCACTATTATTAGTTATTCACTGAAGAAGAAACTGAGGCAGGGAGAGGTTAAATGACTTATCCAGAATTACACAACATTTAACTGCACCATTTCACTGCTCTAAATATAGATAATCATTATTTAGCTCCAAAGAAACACCCAGGAATTCTTTCCAGAAATGCTCTAATTTCAACACTTGGCAATTCTGCACTTAGCCCCTAACCCACTGAGCTCTCTTTTCTCTCCAGTGTGAGTGTTTGAAAGTTATTTGACAAAATCATATTACAAAGTGCCTCACTGTGCTTTCAACTTAATTAGACTGTAGCTCCAATCACACGCCGGTCCCCATGTGCAGAGTAATGTATAGTGCCTCTCTCTCTCCCTATAGGAATGGAAAGCACTATCCTGGCACGAATTATAACGGGGCTGTTCTACAATTGTTAATTCAGTAACAAAGAAAATCAAACTGCAGCCCTATGCCTGCATGTAGTCTGGGGCCCAGCTGCACTGTACTTAACCAGCCTTAAATAGTAAACCATTGAGCCTCAGGGTCTCAGTGACAGTTTTCATCCAGCTGTAATACTGGTTTAACAATAAGGAAAAAATAAGCTTCCACACTGTAAGCAAATCTAAAGTGACAATCATTAAACAATGTAATTTACTGAGGGCATTAACTTAGAAGGCAAATGCAAGTGGAGATGGGCATTTTCCCACCTGTTTGTAAGTCTTAAATTTGCATTCAGTTAAATAACAACCACAAAAAAGCTTATCTAGAAATAATTACAGCAGGGTCCTGGAAAACCTAAGAGCTCTGTCACCCACTATTTGATTCATGAAAGGCACCCTGCAGAGATGTGTGTGTAAGGGTACTATGCATTAGTTCAGATACTACTAATTGGCATTTGTGCTAATTGCTAATGCACTATATATATGAGAAAAGGCTCACTCTCTGTCTGGGATCAGGGGCTGATGCTTATGTGAGATAAGGAATTCTGATGAGAAGAGAGAAACTAGAAACCAAACCATATGTCTTAGAAAACCTTATTTAGGGAGTCATTAGATAAAACCATACTTTATAATTAGCACATTAATTTGTTTATAGGCTGAGCTGAAGTTACTTGTTACACTATTCATGAGAAAGAAAGGGTTTTTAAGCAAGTTAAGAGCATGGACAAAATTTGACCTATTTAAGGCAAAAGACAGCCTCCTCTCTTACCACCTCCCCCAAAATATTATTTTCTAACACTTTAAACCCTTCTGCAGCAGTCATCAATTGGCAAACAAAGAACAAAAGAAAAATCATAGTTGGAATTTAGGGGGTACAAAGGACCTCAGAAACCACCTCATTCAATGCTTTCATTTCATAGATTAGAAAATTGACCAAGGTGACATGTCTCAAAGTTGAATTCCCCAGGATTATGCAGCTTGTATCTGAGACAGAGTTTGAACATAAGCTTTTCAACTACAACCCAATGTCTTATCTATAATACAATCCTACCTTTCATCTCACCAGCAGAAGAAAATAAAAAAAAAATTTGAATGTATACGTACAGATTTCAAAAATTATAAAAGTGATTTTTCTTTAAAGGTATTGGAAATTAGTGTCTTCACCAAAATATTATTGGATTGAGTAATTTGCCAATCTCCAAACATACCTTATGCTTTTTATTCTTTTGTACTTGCAGCTCTTCTAGTTGAACTTAATCTTCCTTTCCAAGTACTTCACAAATGCCACCCCCATAAAACTTTCCTGATTATCCAAATCATAGGGAGACTACTAATATTGGCAATCAAAATAAAATTGATTATATTATTCATTTTTTATTTGTTCTGAATCTCCCTTCCTCATTTTGCATTTTGGTGATTTGGTTTTCTTCTCTTTGAGGAAGTAGAGTTCTGATTGGGTAATATGTCTATTTTATTGGCATATTAAAAACAGTTCTTAATTTTATTTATTAACTCCAAAAGCAAATTATTTTCAATTTGGCTTTCTTAATGTTCAAGATTTATATTTTTATGCTTATTTGGAGATTATAAATTTGCTTATTTTCTATTTTTAACTGTACATTTAAATATTTTGTCTTTTCTTTTTCCCTTTTGTTGACTGTATTTAGAAATATATTTTTTCATAAAGGCTGCTTCAGCAGTATCCCACAGTTTTGTATATTGTCTTTATTTGGTCATAACCTTTAATAGAATTGTTTGTTGTTTCTATGATGTGTTCTTTGTTCATTATTTAGTATTCTATTATTTGTTCCATTTAAATTCAAGACCTTTATGGTTATTTCTTTTTTATTACAGTTTTATTTCATTATGTTATATAAAGAATGTGCTTATTATCTGTGCTTTTGTGTAACTTTCTATGAGACCTAGCATAATCAATTTTTGTAAGTATTCCATGCAATATTGAAAAGTAAAATAGACATAATCCTTGAGGATCTTATTAAAAAATTTCAAAAAGGCCATTATATCTATTTTCCAATATCCTCTTAAGATTCTTAAATTTTATCATTGTTTATCTTTCTATTATATTTTTCTAATACTGAAAAAGGCACAGTGAATTCCTCAACAATTATTGTCTTTTATTAAGGTCTTACAATTCAGTTAGTTTTTCCTCATTTTTAAAAATTCAATAGGCAACAAAAAGTGTTTGAAAATTTTTGAGCAAGATAATCACATGATTAGGAGTATATATTGGGAGGATTAATCTTGTATTGATGTAGAGTATGAATTGAAGAAAACAGAAGCTAGATGAAGAGAGACTAGTTGGGAAAGTTCTTATAGTGTGACATCCGGGGGAAAAACATTAGCCATCAGGAATTCTTGAGAAAAGTTACTAAATTACTACCTAGAGAAAGGCTGTGCATGCAGAATTGGAATGAAGAATGAAAAAGAGGGAACAACTATAGATTGAAAACAGAAATTTATAAGATAGTTCATCGAATAAAGAAAAATGGGTAACAGTGAACACTATAGTTAAATAACATTTTTCAAAAGACAAAAAACCTATTTTTCAAATAGATGACTGTTGTATCAACCTTCTACAAAAGCAATAGGCATTACATTAAATTGCAACAAAGTGAGGGCATCTCTGTAGGGAACTGAGATAATTTGATTCTTTTTAATGATCTAACAATACAGGATTATAAATTGGAGAAGCTAGATGAATTGATAATTAACATGTCCTTTAAAATGCCTTCTCAACTATCAGACATCATCAGCAAATTTTTGGCAAGGGTTAGAATGATGGCAATGGATGATTTAATTATGTGTTGTTGATTAAAATGAGAGTCACAGGCTTTAGGCTAACTATTTGAGGTACCCATATTCTCTTGTAAAAGCATAAAAGCAAGAATTCTATTCCAATCCAGACAGAAAGTCACATGAACACAGATATAGCATCAGGTACATTTGGATAAAAAGGTTTGGATCTTCTTACTTTGTTGAGTGTCCAGGGCTCTCCATGACTTAACATGGAACAGATACCTTTAAGCAGCTATTATTAGCTGCCTCTAGCTTTTCTTTCTTGATTTTTCATATTGCTTTTTCTGACACTTTTCTACCTATCCGGCAAATTGCTCTATGCTCTGTTTCTTGTACATCCCTTAACACCATGCTTTCATATGGATTGTTCCCCTGTGCTTGGAATGCTTTCCCTCTTCACCTCTAGCTTATGGGAATTTCTAACTTCTTTTTTAGCTTCATGGATTATCTCAAGTGCCACTTCTACAGTTCTTGGTACTCTCCCTAATATTAATTTATATTCAATTATCTATGTATATGTTGTAACAACTCTTTTTGTGTGTTTTTAATAGAACATAAACTCCTTGTGGTCAAGGAATTTTTTCATTATTTCCACTCCCAGACCTAAGGATGGTGCCTTACTTATAGATGGAGACTAGTAATGCTTATTGAATTAAACTGATTGTTCTGGCAATCAAAGAGCTTATACTTTATTAATGGGCAACAACACAGATAGAGGAATGTAAGATCAAGAGCCAGCCAGGTGGTTCAGTAGAAAGACACTGGATCAGGAGTCAGAAAGACCTGAATTCAAATAAAGCCTAAGGTACTTACTAGCTGTGTGACCCTAAGAAAGTCATTTAATTTTATTTTTTTTTTGCCTTAATGCATTGGAGAAAGAAATGGAAAACCACTCCAATATCTTTGCCAAGAAAACCCCATAAATAGTATGGTCTATGAGGTTATGAATACTTGGACTAGACTAAACAAGACAAAGAAGAATGTTTTAATTTGGGAAGTCACAGGGATGGTGAGTTGAGCCACAGGTTAGTTGATGGAAATATTTATTGTTCTATATGGAAAGTGAGCAGTAGGGGAAAATGCAACAGGACCAATAGTTAGATCTAATGATCTGAAAAATATAGCAATAATCAGGGCAGATGACAAGAAAATAATCTGAGTGAAATTTGAATCATGACTAAGGTTGGCTCCATATAAGTGTGTGTGTAATATACTCACCACTCAGGACAGAATGACCCCCAATGTGGAAATTCTATAGCTAAGCAGGCAAAGTCACTCAAGAGAGACCATTGCAGGTCACATGTCAAGTTCTAAAGGGCATGGTGGCAGTCAGGGCAGATTGCAAGATAATGTCTAGGGTAGAGTTCTCATCATCTAAAATCTGTACTAAGTTGTTTAAATATAAATTAAAAATGAGTTTTAAGACACAAGCCTATTTGGTCATTTTAAAAATTAGCCTTTATCTTTCATGAAATCATTCCTGCCTCCTGTAATTTCAGCAAAGGTATTTTGGTAGAGGAAAAAGCATTCATGGCTTTTGATCTGTATCAAGATTGTACAGTTTGGCTCATAAACAGTTCTTGTCTGTTAATCAGTGTATTGACAGATCAATACAACCTGCAAATGCCTTAATTTGCTCATCACTGTTTTCCTAAAGAAACCCCTCAAGGCAAAGGTCCTTAACCTAGGATCCAAAAATCTTTAAAAAAAAAAACCATTTTGAGTACAATAAGGTGAATGCTATATAACTTGTACAATAGATTTGCCAATTTATTATAGGAACTAGACACAAAGGTTTGTTTACATATTATCCTGGGATTCTAGGTAATTTTTAACTTATTTTTAAAAGAAATGCTGCTATTCCTAGAGGATTTTTTGTTTCTTTTCATCTTAGTCTTTGATTATACTCCAAATTAGATTCATGGTAAACTGATATAATTTGATATTTGGAAATATGTTAAAAAAATAAAAATTTAAAAAATTTTAAAAAAATTAAAAAAAAGAAATATGTTAAAGGTAATGTGAACTTTCACTACTTTTTATGTTTCAAATATTGGCTACATAAATCCAAATAAATTGATGGTTACATAGGCTTTAAAATTTTAAACTATAAAATTAATGATTTTCTATTACTCTTTAAATGTTTTCCTTCTTTAAGTATATGTAAAATTCTGTATACATGAATTAAATAAGCATATATTAAATTGTTGTCATTTTAAAAATCTAGACAGTTAATTTTTGTCCTAAATTAGCAATATTTTCGAATTGTTTCTTACCAGTATTGAGGGCATTTACTGAACTGCAAAGATGTGTAATAAATTATAAATTTGATGTGAATTATGTTAAGTGCTACCTGTAGCAAACTGTGCTTCCTTATTAATATAAGAAAATTAAAATTGCCATTTGTATCATGCTTTCAAGATGCACTATAAATTCTATTAAATTAATCTATTAAAAACATTTTGACAGTTATATTTCAATCCAATTAGTCTTCTTTGTAAACTTAATGTTTTATTAAATGCATTTAAAAACACTATTCAGAGGAGTAAATAGATTTCACCAAATGGCCAAAAGGATCTATGATTCAAGAAAAGTAAATGACCCTTGTCACTGAGTATAATAAATATTAGTAGTAGCATAGCGTGCCTGAATTCTATTATTTTTTTCCTTCCATACAAGCTATTATTTTGGGAACTCTGGCCCTGCAAGAGTTTGTAGATTGCATACTATAATTTCCTTAAGGGTGTTCACTACATTATCGTTCATTTTCATTTTTCTCATGCCTTGTATCCTACAGTGTGTTGCTCATACTGGTGTAATAAATGTTTATTGAGGAGAAAATATATCCTTATATCTTGAAGAAATATTCAACATGTTAATCAGTTTATATTTTGAGGGCAATAGTCCAAGACATAACTAGGGCAAAGTAACCAGGGATATGCCTCAGGGTTCTTACAGAATCCTTACACAGAATAAATTGAATTTTGCACTTAATTAACAAGGAGAATTATTTAAAATAAAAATCCCAGAGTTTCCACACAGAGAGTACCCCTGTCTCAATTTACAGAATACTTTGTACCACTTGCCTAAATATATTTTCCAAGAATGTTAGTGTCCGTAGTGCAAAAATTGCCACTTATTGTCCTGATAATAAGGTATTATCATTTTTAAATGATGTATTAGCCCCATATTTGTGCTAATCCTGAAGGAACTGTATCTGAGGAAATCTGAACTGTTAATTAGGGCAGATTCTTGATATGCATCTGGACCCATTAGTCAGGAAAATTCTGAATAATTACAAGGTATGAATATGGTCTGGGGCCTTTCATAATTTTATAACTTTAGTTCAATAACTTCGAAGAAATTTCTTTACCTTTTCTGAGAAACCTGTGAGCCAGGCAACTATAACAACAAAGGCAGAGAGTGCCATAAGGTATGTCAAAAAGTTGGAGAGAGGGAAAAACCCACTCTGTTATGCTTTTGATTGACTGTGAGAGAACAACTACCATAGGTTCCCATATATATTGTCTTGAAAGTTACTGGGGATTTATATATATATATATATATATATATATGTATATATATACATATATATATATACATATGTATATATATGTATATATATATATATATATATATCTTCATTTGCTCATTCATTGATTTCTATTTTCATAGAATTCCAAAACCTTATATAGGGAAGGGACCTCAGCAGCCATTCATTCCAGAATCCTCATATTTAACTTAAGATTTCCTCCATAACACCCCTAACACGTGGTTATCCAAACTTTGTTCAAAAATTTCTAAGAAAAAAAAAACCTTTACAGTAGCTTGTTCCATTTCTGGATAACTTTAATTAATATGAAGCTATTCCTTCTAACAAGCTGAAATTTAGATTGCTCCTATTTGTATCCTCTGGGGCCAGTGGAGGAGGGGAGAGAAAGAAATGAAAGAATAAATGCTTGGGCTTTTCCTTAAAATGATCGGTAGCATCTACTTAACACTATCAGAAAGCATCATATGTAATGGAGACAAACTGGAACCATTCTCAATAAGATCAGGAGTGAAACAAGGCTGATCACTGTCACCATTACCATTTAATATTGTATTAGAAATGTTAGCTTTGGCAATAAGAGAAGAAAAAGAGATAAAAGGAATTAGAGTAGGTAATGAAGAAACCAAATTATCACTCTTTGCAGATGACATGATGGTATGCTTAGAGAACCCTAGAGACTCAACTAAAAAACTACTAGAAACAATTCACAACTTTAGCAAAGTTGCAGGATTTAAAATAAATCCACATACATCATCAGCATTTTTATATATTACCAACAAAATGCAACAGCAAGAGATACAAAAAGAAATTCCATTCAAAATAACGGATGATAGCATAAAATATTTGGGAATCTATCTGCCAAGGAAAAGTCAGAAACTATATGAACTAAACTACAAAACACTTTCCACACAAATAAAATCAGACCTAGTCAATTGGAAAAACATTAAGTGCTCATGGGTAGGCTGAGCGAATATAATAAAAATGACAATACTACCCAAACTAATGTACTTATTTAGTGCCATACCAATCAAACTCCCAAGAAATTATTTTACAGATCTAGAAAAAATAGTGGCAAAGTTCATCTGGAAGAACAAAAGGTCAAGAATTTCAAGGGAATTAATGAAAAAAAAGGCAGATGAAGGTGGTCTTGCTGTACCAGATCTAAAACTATATTATAAAGCAGCGGTCATCAAAATCATTTGGTACTGGCTGTGATATAGAGCAGTTGATCAGTGGTATAGGATAGGATATCACGACAATCTAGGCAATAACTATAGCAATTTAGTGTTTGATAAAGCCAAAGACCCCAGCTTTTGGGATAAGTACTCACTATTCAGCAAAAACTGTTGGGAAAATTGGAAACTGTGTGGAAGAAACTAGGGCTGGACCCACACCTAACACCACATACCAAGATAAGATCTACATAGGTTCATGATCTAGAGATAAAGAGGGATATTGTGATCAAATTAGAGGAACATAGGATAATTTACCTCTTAGACCTGTGGAGATGGAATAAATTTATGTCCAAAGAAGATCTGGAACACTTAATTGAACACCAGATAGATAATTTTGATTATATTAAATTAAAAAGTTTCTGTACAAACAAAACTAATGCAGACAAGACCAGGAGG
The DNA here is from genome assembly GCA_023553655.1 of Myrmecobius fasciatus. Classification (NCBI taxonomy): domain Eukaryota; kingdom Metazoa; phylum Chordata; class Mammalia; order Dasyuromorphia; family Myrmecobiidae; genus Myrmecobius; species Myrmecobius fasciatus. The sequence continues at coordinate 82,054 of JAJPUD010005876.1, forward strand.
GAAGCATCAAATTGGGAAATCATCTTTACATTTAAGGGTTCTGATAAAGGTCTCATCTCTAAGATATATAGAGAATTGTCTCATATTTATAAGAATTCAAGCCATTCTCCAATTGATAAATGGTCAAAGGATATGAACAGACAATTTTCAGATGATGAAATCAAAACTATTTATAGTCATATGAAAAGGTGCTCCAAATCGCTATTGATCAGAGAAATGCAAATTAAGACAACTCTGAGGTACCATTACACACCTGTCAGATTAGCTAAAATGACAGGAAAAGATAATGAATGTTGGATGTGAGAAGACTGGGACACTGATGCATTGTTGGTGGAACTGTGAACGGATACAGCCATTCTGGAGAGCAATTTGGAACTATGCTCAAAAAAGTTATCAAACTGTGCATATTCTTTGACCCAGCAGGTCAAATACCTCCCTTGGGCTTATATCCCAAAGAAATTATAAAGGAAGGAAAGGGCCCCACATGTGCAAGAATGTTTGTGGCAGCTCTTTTTGTGGTGGCTAGAAACTGGAAACTGAATGGATGCCCATCAATTGGAGAGTGGCTGAATAAATTATGGTATATGAATGTTATGGAATATTATTGTTCTGTAAGAAATGACCAGCAGGACGATTTCAGAGAGGCCTGGAGAGACTTGCATGAACTGATGCTGAATGAAATGAGCAGAACCAGAAGATCATTATTCATGGCAACAACAATACTATATGATGATCAATTCTGATGGACATGGCTCTCTTCAACAATGAAATGCTTCAAACCAGTTCCAATTGTTCAGTGAAGAAAGCCATATACACCCAGAGAGAGGGATGTGACATGTGGACCACAACATATCATTTCCATGCTATCTATTGATGTTTGCTTGTATTGTATTTCCTTTATTTGATTATTCTTTCTTGCAGATACGATGTCTCCTGCACAAAAATGATGTGTGGAAATAAGTATACATATATTCGATTTGTCAAGTATTTTAACATAATTAACATGTAGTGGATATCCTGCCATCTAGGGGAGGCGTGAGGAGTAGGGGGGAAAAATTTGTAGCGGAGAGCTTTGTAAGAGTTAATGTTGAAGAATTACCCATACATATGTTTTTCAAATAAGAAGTATTAATAAATAAATATTTTTTTAAAAGAATAAATGCTTAATAACTAAAAAAAGTATTTTTAGGAGAGTCTTCTTTTTTCTAGTCTAAACCATATTGAGTAATCAGTCCTTAGATGGCATGATCTCAAGACATTTCACTTTTTTTCCCTGGATGTTCTCCAACTTATAAATACTGTTCCTGAATTTGGTGCCCAGAACTGAACATATTATTCTATATATAGTCTGGTCTCAGGGAAGAATACAAAAAGATTATCACCTCTACATCTCTGGTTTCCCCAAATAAGGAAGTCTAACAATGAATTAGTTTTTGTGTCTGCTGAATCATATAATTATTTCCTACAGAGTAGACATCCCCTAAAAATCTTGGATCTTTTCAGATGATTTGCTGTCTAGACAAGCCTCCTAGAGATTGTACTTTTGATATTGTTTTTTAAGCCCCTATGTAAGATTTTACATTTATTCCTATCAAATCTTATTAGGTTCTTTAACCTGATGAAATCATTTCAGATCATTCCTCTGTCATAGTATGTATTAATTGTACTTCACTTCCATACTTAACAAACATGAGTTCTTTGACATTATACAAGTCACTGATTAAAATGTTGATGTGTAAAGGGTGAGAGGGGTGCTCTATTAATGAACTTCCTCTAAACTGATATCAATCCAATGATAACTGTTTTTCTCTATTTTCCATCCTACGGAATTTTTTTCTGTGATATTATAACCAAATTAGGAAACAGTCTCAGAATACAATATACATTTCCTCAAATGACATAATTGATAGTACAATCTGCAAGTGTGAGAACATCTTGCAGAAGTTATGTATCTCTGACATAAGAGTTGCCTGGTGATCTATACTTATATTATATAACTTCCCCTCCACCAAAACTAAATTGCATGAATATATGGGATACAGTATAAAGAGACCAGTATTTGAAAAACCTTGTGTTACTAGCATGATACCTGGTCTATTTTGTAGGTCCTTGGTAGATGTTTGTTGGTTGATTTGAATCAATAGGTCTTATGAACTTGAAACTTATCTCTTCCCAATGGGTCAATTTCTTCATCAATACAATGAGGGGGTTAAACTAGAGGATCTCTGACATTGTTTCTGATTCTAAATCTATGATTCTATAATCAATCAATCCACCAATAAACATTTACTAAGGATCTCCAAATAGGCCAGGTATAATGCTAAATCCTAGGAATGCAAAGGTAAAGACAAAAATTAAATAATCCTTACCTCCAGGAAACTTAAATTCTATAAGAATCTATGACAGCTTTAAATATAGATTTCCCTTAGTACTCTCTCCATAGTAGATGTTTATTAAATTCATGCTTGATTAAATTGAATTATAAGGGAAAAGAAACATTCACTTCCCCATCATATAGCATTTTTGTAAAAATCCTTTTTGGGACTTGGAATTCAATTTATGGGTAGCTATTAATATGGGAGGTATTAGCATGTGCATATTGCCATGTACAAAATGGTGGTAGAAAATAAATGCCATTAAAAGAAAGCTGTGTAAATGAGGGTGGCCTACCTGAACCAGATCTAAAACTATATTATAAAGTAAGGGTCATCAAAACCATTTGGTATTGGCTAAGAAATAGAGTAGTCGATCAGTGGAATAGGTTAGGTTCACAGGACAAAATAGTCAATGACTATAGTAATCTAGTGTTTGACAAACCCAAAGACCCCAGCTTTTGAGATAAAAACTCACTATTTGACAAAAAAATGCTGGGAAAATTGCAAACTAGTATGGAAGAGACTAGGCAATGACCCATACATAACACCATAAACCAAGATAAGGTCAAAATGGATTCATGATCTAGATATAAAGAATAATATTATAAACACATTAGAAGAACGTAGGATGGTTTGCCTCTCAGACTTGTGGAGGGGGGAGGAATTTGTGACCAAAGAAGAGCTAGAGACCATTATTAATCACAAAATAGATAATTTTGACTATATAAAATTAAAAAGTTTTTGTACAAACAAAATGAATGCAGACAAGATTAGAAGGGAAGCAATAAACTGGGGAAACATTTTTACATTCAAAGATTCTGATAAAGGCCTCATTGCTAAAATATATAGAGAAGTGACTCAAATTTATAAGAATTCAAGCCATTTTCCAATTGTTAAGTGGTTAAAAGATATGAGCAGACAATTTTTAGAAGAAATTGAAACTATTTCTAGTCATATGAAAAGGTGCTCCAAATCACTATTGATCAGAGAAAAGCAAATTAAGACAACTCTGAGATACCACTACACACCTGTCAGATTGTCTAAGATGACAGGAAACGATAATGATGAATGTTGGAGGGGATGTGGGAAGACTGGGACACTGATAAATTGTTGGTGGAACTGTGAACAGATCCAGCCATTCTGGAGAGCAATTTGGAGCTATGCTCAAAAAGTTATCAAACTGTGCATACCCTTTGCCCCAGCAGCGTTTCTATTGGGCTTATATCCCAAAGAGATCTTAGAGGAGGGAAAGGGTCCCACATGTGCAAGAGTGTTTGTGGCAGCCCTTTTTGTAGTGGCTAGAAACTGGAAACTGAATGGATGCCCATCAATTGGAGAATGGCTGAATAAATTATGGTATATGAATGTTATGGAATATTATTGCTCTGTAAGAAACGACCAGCAGGACGATTTCAGAGAGGCCTGGAGAGACTTGCATGAACTGATGCTGAGTGAAACGAGCAGAACCAGGAGATCATTATACACAGCAACAACAGTATTACACGATGATCAATTCTGATGAACATGGCTCTCTTCAGCAATGAGTTCCAGCTGTTTAGTGATGAAGAAAGCCATCCACATCCAGAGACAGGCTTGTGGGAACTGAGTTTGGACCACAACACACAAAATTTTAATGCTTTCTGTGAATGTTTGCTTGCATTTTGTTTTCCTTCTTAGGTTGTTTTTTTTTCTCTCTAGATCTGATTTTTCTTGTGCAGTAAGATAAATGTATGGAAATGTATACACATATTGGATTTGTCATATATTTTAACATATTTAACATGTATTAGACTACCTGTCATCTAGGGGTGGGGTTGGGGGAAGGAGGGGAAAAATTTGGAATAAAAAATATTTTGCAAAGGTCAATATAAAAAAATTACCCATATGTTCTGTAAATAAAAAGCTTTAATAAAAAAGAAAGATTTGCCTAAGAAAAAGATGAAAAATCATAATACCATAGTTGCTTCCTACTCTTCTTTCTTACCTACCTCCCTCTGCGCAACACTTTTGGTTTTAGGCTCTGGATATTTCTTTTTAAATGAAAAGAGTAAAACATAAATGGATGCCATTATCCTAGTTGGAAAAGATCTAGCCTCAGGAGCAGTATCTGCCATCAAATGTATAGCTAACCCAATAAAATTTGGCTCCTTCTGTTATGGAAAATGTATCCTGGATGTGCGGATGAATAAAGAACACTCTCTCCCTGAGGACTTCATTGCTTATGTAGATACACCTCACTGATTTTGTTGTTTGCATGGCATTTTAAAAGCAGAGAAAAATGAGAAATCACTTATACTAATATTGAGAATGTATAAACAAATATAGATATGTTGACTTTAAATTTTTTCATTTTTAAATTTTAGATCAGATGCCTAATTTTGTATCATGCGTCTTGAACCCTGGAGCAAATGTGGGCAGAAAGGAAAGACATACAGTTTTATTTTGCTTTGCAGAGTCAGAAGCAGAGGCATCAGAAATAAGTCAGGATGGTACCATGAAAACAGAACTAGTTCTGGAGTGAGAACCTAGGTACAAATTTACCTTTATGCTCTCTGTCAAGTCAACCTCCCTGGGAATCATTTTCCATATTCCTCCTCTTCCTCTTCCTTCTTCTCTTCCTCCTCATTTCCTCTTCCTCCTCTCATATCCTTCTCCTGTTTCTTTCCTTTTGCTTCTCCTTCTCCTCTTCCTCCTCTTCCTCTTCCTCCTTTTCCTCCTCTCTGATTTATTATCAGTAGATGTTTGATTTGTTTAGCTATTTTATATGCCTATATATCCAGGGTCATGTAAAAATTTCTTAGTCAATAAAGGAGTTGTAAATGGAAAAAAATTAAGAAGCTCTGGATTAAATGATCCCTACAGTTCCTTCTATGTCTAGATTATGGCCTATGATGACTACCATACCATTAATTCCAAATCCACATTCACAGTGGAAAAGAAACCTGTTGGTGTCCACAAACTACAGGATACGCCCATTCCAGTGAGTGCTTCAAGTGGAGAATTAGGAAGGAATAAAAACGGTAATTCAGGAGAGAAAAATCAAGCAGAGTCCACAACACAGTGAAATCTTAAGTAACTAGAACCAAAAAAATTTAAGGCATCAATTAATAGGCTTTCCCCCATATGCTTTTGCTTTTACTAAAGGTCTGACGGAAAAACTTGGGAAGAATGAGGAATTTATATTTTTATTTCTTTCAAGTCATTTCATTGTATTCCTAAAAAAAGGGAGGGAAAAATGAGTGCTACTTCAATGTATTTTTATTAAAAAACTGCTTAAAATTATTTGTTCAAATTTTGTTATCCAAGCTTTAGGATTATTTACTTTTAAAAAGTCACAATGAAAAGATTTTATTTTTTGTGGATGCATGAGATCATTAGCATTCCTCCTCACTGAGGACAAACAGTACAGGGCAGCTGTGAAAAAAAGGCTTAAGGGTTTAGTTGACTCCAATCTCAAAATGAGTCAACAGTGTCATGTTGCTGCCAAAAACCTAGTGGAAAAAAAATCTAGGCTGCATTAATAGGAGGGAGGTGTCCAGAACAAAAGAAGAGAGTCCTACTATATACTCTGTGCTGCTCAGACTACAATGGGTATTCTTTGGCTGGAAAATCTCTACACATTGAAAGAGATGGGAAGAGAGGAGGGAAAACAATATAATGGAGAAAAACTGGGTTCTAAATAAAACTAAGGTTTGTATCTTAGTTTTGATATTTAATACCTAACAATTCACTTAACCTCTGAGAATTATTTTCCTATCTACAAAATAGAGAGCTCTGAATTTGCAATCAGCAACACCTGAATTTGAGTCTGGCTGTGAGAATCTGGACAAAATCTTCTTCAGATTCCTCATCTGCAAAATGGGCTTAATTAGTAAAAAAGCATCTTCCCATTGTAAAACATTTTAAAGAAATAATCATAAAGTTTGTATACCAACATTTGAACAAATAATTATAAGCTTTTTATTCTTAATTCATATATATAATTGATTGATTTACCAATAAATTGTATTGATAAAAATATTGATAAATTAATTAATTAATGGGCTACTTCTGAAGGTTGTTATGAAGATCAAGTGAGATAATATACATTAAGTACTCTAAAAACTTTAAAGTGCTATATAAATGCTAGACATTATTATGATTGTTATTATATGCTATGGATCTGCTCATGACCTTAAAAAAAAACACAACTTCCCTCGGCCTTTGTTTCCTTATTTAGAAGTTTCTAAGAGGTTTCCAGCTCTAAATTTATGATCCTATGATCTTCTGAGGACTTGACCTGTCAATCATATTCTCTTTCTCATTGTTAATCTTTCCATATCTACTGGCTCCTTCCCTATTCATAACTACTTCTACCTTTACTAACAGCATGCCTGAATCTCCCCATCTTCAAAAAAAAGAAAGGAGTATTAGTCTAGTGTATAGTTGGGTCAAAGGGTGTCACTATTTAGTAATATTTTGTGTAAAGTTCTAAAAGACTTTATAGAATAGCTATATCCATTCACAAGTTAGCCAACAGTGCACCATTTGCCTAGTTCTTCCAAAATTTTTCATTTTAATGTTTTTGTCATTTTTACCAATCTGATAGAGGAAAAGTAGAATCTCAGAATTTCTTTCATATGCATTTTTCTTCTTAGTAGTGATTTGGAGCATTTTTTTTTTTGGATATGGCTATAGATAGCAAGGTTTTTTTTTCCCTTGAGAACTGCCTGCTTTTATCCTTAAACCATTTATCAATTATGAAATGGCTCTTTTATTCTTCCAAATTTTAATCAATTATTTATAAATCTTGGAAATGAGATCTTTGTCAGAGAAACTTGCTACAAAGATTTTTGTGTTTTATATTTTGATATCATTGCTAAGCCTATACCTCAAAGAGATCAAAGAAATGGGAAAAGTTTCTACATGTACATAAATATTTATTCCAGTTCTTTCTATGGTGGCAAAAATGGAAATTAACAGATGATCATCAATAAATATATTGATGCATTATGGTTATACTGATGCATCAAAGTATTATTATTATAATCATTCAAAAGAGGATGACCAGATTGGTGAGAAACTATGAAACTACACCATACAAGAATCCACTGATACTATTTAGACTGAAGAAGAGAAGAAAGTACATACAATGGGATATTGCAAGGTATTTGCAAAGTACAGCAGAAAGAGTATTAAATTTGGAGTCTGAGGGATAGAAGCAGTCTGGGTTCAAATCTTGACTCTGTCATTTACTATAGATGTAATCTTAAATAAGTTACATTACTTCTTTGGGTTTTAGCTTCCTTTTCTATAAAATCAATAGACTGAACTTGATCTCTTTGGTCCTTTTACCTCCAAATCTGTGAGTTTACGAATTTAGGAAATGGCAAGAGAAGGAAAAACTATATCTGAGAATATCTTCCAGGACAGAAAACAAAGAGTTTATATGAGGGAGATTTGAGTACAATATAAGAAAGAATTTTCTAATCATTATATGTAATAATCATGACCAAAATCCTCAAAAAACATGGAAGTGTTTGTTTTGTGATAGAGGGAGCCTTCCATCATTGGAAGTATTCAAGCCATGGACATATGATTACCACTTGCCATGAGTACTATGGAGGAGCAACCTATATAATAAAGGTCACAGGACGACTTTTGATATCTCAAATGCAAGAGCAATAGTTATGCCTCAAGGGGGTCTTTCTATTTATTTGTAAATAAAAAAAGAATGATCCAATATTTTCCTTGTTCACTGGTTTGTTTTTATTGACTTCTGAACTGGCATTGAATGGCTTTTGCGTCTGTATTCCTGGAAAGAATCTAAGTCCCTAGCATCATGGGAATATGGATCTAAAACTAGAATGGGACCTCAGAGGCCATCGAATTCATCTCCTATTTTTTGATAAGAAACTGAGATCTAAAGAGATCAAATAACTTTCCCAAAGATTTAATAGGTGGGAAATGTCAGAAGGAAGATTCCAAACTATATTCTCTCACTAGAAAATCAATGCTTTTTCAAAGTATCATAGTGCTTTCCTGGATTAAAGGCATCCTAAATAATACAAGTTGTATCCCATTATCTCAGTTCAGAGCAAAGACAAGGTACATATTTTCATGTTTGTTTGAAAGATCAAAATAAGACAAAGAGGAGTAAGGGTTAATCTGGTTAATCTTTCTGATCTGATTTTTCTTGTGCAGCATGATATTTGTGGAAATATGTATAGAAGAATTGCACATATTTAACATAGATTGGATCACTTTCCATCTAGGGGAGGGGATTGGTGAAAGGGAGAGAAAAAAATTGGAACACAAGGTTTTGTAAGGGTGAATGTTGAAAATTATCCATGTATATATTTTGAAAATAAAAAGCTTTAATTAAAAAAAGAGATGTATGAACTAATGCAAAGTGAAATGAGTTGAATCAGGAAAACATCATACATAGTAACAGCATTGTGTGATGATCAATTATGAATGACAACTTTTTCAGCAGTACAATGATCTAAAATAATTACAAAGGACTCTGATTTTTGTATTATTAGAAAATGCTCTCCACATCCAGAGAAGAAACTGATGGACTCTGCAGATTGAAGCATACTATTTTTGCTTTCTTTGTTTTTTATACCGTCTCAATAATATTATTTCCACAAATACACATATAGTTTTCAACATACATTTTTGTAAAACGTTGCATTCCAAATTTTTCTCCCTCCCTCTCTCATCTTCCCCTTCCCCAAGACAGTTAAAATGCAATATAGATTAAATATGTGCTGAACTTTTAAACATATTTCCATATTTGTCATGTTGTACAAGAAAAATCAGACCAAAAGAAAAAAAAAACAAAGAAAGAAAAAGGTGAAAATACTATACTTTAATCCGTATTCTCTCTCCATAGTTCTCCCTTTGGATGTGATTAGCATTTCCCATCCCAAGTCCATTGTACTTTCCTTAAATCACCACATGGTTGAGAAGAGCCAAATCCATCACAGTTGATCATCACATAATCTTGTTGTTACTATATACAAAGCTCTGCTCTGGTTTTACTCCACTAAGCATCAGTTGATAATAGATCTTTCCATGCTTTTCTGAAATCAAACTGCTCATCATTTCTTATAGAACAGTAATATTCTATTACCTTCATATACCATAACTTATTCAACTATTCCCTAACTAATGGGTATCCAATAAACTTCCAGTTCCTTGTTTAGGGAATTTGTGTGTGTGTGTGTGTGTGTGTGTGTGTGTGTGTGTGTGTGTGTGTATGTACTTTCCACTTTTGGTTATATCTTCATTTATAGTTATGACTAAAGTGAAAATGTTTGCATAACTGCACAAATCTAACTTATATGAAATTACTTACCATTATAGGAAGAAAGGGGGGAAAATTTGTAACTCAAAATTTTATAAAAATGGATGCTAAAAAATAAAATACCATTAAATTAAATAAATAATACATACCCTTTGGCCCAATGAAACCATAGTACAAGGTCTATACCTCCAAGAAACCAAAGAAAGAGAAAAAAAATCCCATAGGCAAAAATATTTCTAGCATCCCTTTTTAGTGGCAAAAACTGGAATCAAGGTTATAACCATCATTTGGAATGTCTGAATAAATTATAATATATGAATGTAATAAGGTTATTGTTGTGTCATAAGAAATGACAAAAGGGCTAGATTCAGATAAACTCTCTACAAAGTTATGCACAAAGAGAAGTGAAGGGAAGTAAAGAAATAAAAGGAAGGAATACAATTTAAGCAAGAACTACAACATTGTAAAGACAAACAACTTTGAAAGGCTTAAGAATTTTGATCAATGAAATGGCCACCATGATCCTTATGACCAATGATGAAATATGATATTCTCTCTCTGACAAAGAAATGATGTACTCAACATACAGAATGAGGCAAAATTGCCTCAAAAAATTGTAAATTTTTGGATTTGCTCAATGTGGGGATTCATTTTGCTGGATTGTGCATTTGTTTTTCTTTTTCCAATCTGGAGGATTGAGAGAAATGGAACAGGGTAAAATAGATTTTTCCTCACTGAAAAAAAAATAATGATACCTACAAAGAATCTTCAGACTGATGATATACTGTTAGCATAAATGCACAACAAAAAAACTACTATGCTAAGAGTTCTATTTCTATCTGCCATTTTACAAGAGGCAAAGCAAACGCAATCTAATCAGCTCCAATAAAAAATCAGCCAACTAAATTCAAAATTAGCAATATTATTTGAAATGTGGATTTATATCACTATTATTAACAGTGAACTTTGCTCTAAATGACTATTGTGCCTTTAACAATTAGCTGATGTTTACACCAAATTATCAGGATGAGCAAGGCATTGAAAGACAAAGCTTGCATTCCTGAAAATAATATGTATGACTTATAAAAACTCTCAACTCAATTTACTTGAAAAACTTGAAAATACAATTTTCACACTTTAAAAAATGTCTTTCAAACAGACTATTGGCTTTAAAGTAATTTATTTTAAAATGGAATCTATAACAAGTTCAAGGGAAAGAAAAAAAGGCAACAAGCAATTTATTAAATACATACTATGTTCCAGACACTTGATAAGTATCTCATTTGATTCTCATAACAATCCTAAAATGTAAGCACTATTATTATGCCCATTTTACAGTTAAGGAAACTAAGACAAATTGAGGTTATGTTATTTACAAATTGAGATTATATGCTTTACATAGCTAACTAATGTCTGAGACAGAATTTGAACTCAGATCTTCTTGACTCTAAGCCTAGAGCTCTATGTATTTTGCCACCTAACTTTCTAGAGAGTATCATTAAGTACTATATGCTTTTCCCCACATATTGACAAATATCTACATATGTTTTCTTTCTCTCTCTCTCTCTCCCTCTCTCTCTCTCTCTCTCTCTCTCTCTCTCTCTCTCTCTCTCTCTCTCCCTCTCCCTTTCTCCCTCTCTCTCTCTCTCTCACATCTCCTTTAATTTTTTATTAGAAGTGTGGCTCAAAGTTTAGATTTAGGCAACTCTAGCTCTATCTTAGGAAGTTTGAGAAAAGACTGTTTATCTGATCAAAGGTAATGCTGCCACCTTCTGGAATCTGTGTGGAATTTCAAGTGAAACAACTGAAAGAGCCCCAAGAATTGCAGAAGTGATCAATGTCATCTATTAGAGATCTGCAGAAGCTGGGAAGTAGGGAGCAACAATTAAGGGGAGTCCCTGATGGGAGTCATGAAGAGCTACAAAATATACTCTTCTCACTTCAATATATCTTCCACAACATCCAAAGTGCTTTCCTGAAATTAAGCTCTGACCAGGTCACTCCCTTATTCAAGAAATATTGATTGCTCCTGGTTACCTCTAGGATCAAATATATACTTCTCTGTTTGGTATTTCAAGTCCTACCCAATCCAAATAAACCTTTACATCTTATTATAAAGTACTCTTCTATATACTCTCCTATATATGGCTTAGCTGAACTAGCTCTCCAAATGTTACACACAAAAGATTTCTTCTCCTATCTCCAATCTTTGCACAGGTTGTCTTTTGTGCATAAAGCATTCTTCCTCTACATTTTTGACATTCTGAATCTCTGTTGTCATTCAAAATAAAGCAAGTGTCATCTTCTCCATGAAGAACTCGAAGTTGCTAATAACTTTCCATCTTCTATTTTCTACTTACTTGTTTATATACATGGGGCAGCTAGGTGACACAGTGAATAGAGCACTAAAAAGTGCTGATTGAAGTCAGGAAGACTCATTTTCATGAATTCAAATCTTGCCTCAGACACTTATGAGCTGTGTGACCCTGGACAAGTCATGTAACGCTGTTTATCTCACTTTCCTCTTCTATAAAATGAACTAGAGAAGGAAATGATAAAGCACTCCAGTATCTTTGCCAAGAAAACTCCAAATAGGGTCATAAAGATCAGACATGACTGAAAAATGACTGAATATATATTTACTTATTTATAATATAGATAGATAAATCTAAGATAGATAGATAGTGTCTACCCCTAAGACAATGTAAGCTTCTGAGAGTCAGAAACTGCCTTTGTAAACCCAGTGTTTGGCATATAGTAAGCAATTAATGAATACTATACAATCATCCATTCTTTCATTCACTCATTCATTTGCTCATTTTAGATGTTCTTGTCATTTTACACAAAATAGGTAGATATATGGTAGATCTACATAGAACTATGAGAGATATTAAGTCTTGAAATATGACTCCATTTTATTTGAATGTTAACTTTTTTAAATTTGTGTTTGCTTTCAAAGTTATAAAAACTGAAAGATTCTAGACTTCTTTAAGAGCAGTTACTTTTAGCACCACATATAGCAACAATAACATTAAACTAAATTTAGTAATTAACTATATTTTAACATAATCTAATAAAATTATAATTTTATGAGTAAATCATATTTTTTTCTTTTTTACATTCTTAAAATAAATTCCAATGAGCTCTAAATAGATAGCTACAAAATCTTGGATTTGGAAGAGATCTTAGGTATCATCTTGTCTACTTTCATTCCCAATTCAGGAATCCTTTTTTATTGTAGTCCTGATATCTATGGTCATCTTGTTTTTCCTGTATATTACCAGGAACAGGGAGATAACTGCTTAGCAGGGAAGCCCTAGAACTATAACTAGGCTAAGCAGACAGAGCCTTTATCCCAGAGAGTGCCAAATTTAAAGAATGACAAATTTAGAGAGCACTTATGGAACTTGAAATCTTTCAGTAGTATAAAACAATAGAACTTAATACCTAGATAATAAGAAATAAAAATACTTAAAATAGGAAGCTACCACATGGCAGAGGACTCTTCCACCCAGTCTTGCTCTCCACTAAGTTCCCCCTTTTATCTTTCACAAGTCCCCATACTACAAATTAACAAAGCAAACTTAGAGGGACTTATATAGAAGTATGGAAAGAGCATTGACATGGGCATTAGGAAACCAGGATTTTGATACTGCCTGTTTGAACCAAATCATTTAATCTTCAAGGACTTTGGTTTCCCCATCTATAAAATGAGTACAATTGATTAGATGACTTCTGAGATCCCTTCAAACTCTGTCTATGATCACATGTTAATTCTCACTTTTTCTTAAAGTATCATTTCTATACAAATTTACATTAACCCCCCTCAAAATTCATCCTTTAGTTTCAAATTTTCTATTAATTTCTATTTTATTTTGTTTCCCCATGATTATTGGCTTGAATATATCAAGATTTTATGAGAATAGAGAATGACTCTATTACACTTTGTGGTCTATAGATCACAATACTTTATATATAGTACTACCTTTTATGCTATCTCTATTCCAGTAAAACTGCTCTGATAACTGTTTCCCATACATTACAGTTCATCATTCTGCCTCTATGACTTAGAAAAAGTGGTCCTTCATGTTCGGAATATATTCCCTCCTTGCTTCTATCTACTAAAAGCTCTAGCTTCATTGAAAATATTACTCAAATGCCATCTCCTATAGGAATCCTTTACCAATATCTTTAGACATCGGTACTTTCTTGGTCTTAAAATTATTATGTATAACTATTATGATTGCTTTATATATGTGTGTGTATGTATATAATTATAATTTATTTGTATTTACACTCTCCCTTCTCTGCTCTATTAAACTCTTTGCCTTCCTTTAAGTTCCAATTAAAATTTCACCTTTAAAAGGAAGACTTCCTGAATCCCTCTTAATTACAATACCATCTTTCTGTTAATTATTTTTTGTATCATATATATGTGTGTATGTACATATATACACATGTATAATATGTTATATGTGTGTACATACACACATGTATATTTTGCATATTGTCTACCATAAGATTATAAGCTCTTTGAGTTCATGGACTGTCTTTTGCCTACTTTTTTTGATTCTCCACCTCTAAGCACAGTTTCTGTCACACAGTAGGCACTTGATAAATGTTTACTGATTTCTTGATTTAGCAAGTGAACTTAAGGGTTCTTAACATTTTTTGAAGTATAATACTTTTTGATATTCTATGAAACTTATGGATTCTTCAGAATAATTTTAATTGATAAAAAAGAAATGCATATGTATAAAAATATTTTTGAAATATTTTGAATAATGTTATTCAAAATATTTTCCAATATAATTATAAGAACATTAACAAAAATAGTTCACCAACATCAAGTTAAGAATATTTGTATATACTTTTCTTAGAAGAGTTATGGCATTTATATATGCTGGCTGTGTCTCTGTTCCTGAACAAATCACAACTTCTAGAATCCTAGGTCATTCTGTAAGAATATAAATTTCAGAGAAGGTATCACTCTGCATTAATAGGAAGAATTTTCTTTAGTGAATTTCTTTTCAACATGCTGCTAACTCAGGCTTTGACTGACCCTGCCTCCTTTAGTGTCTTTCCTCCTCTGATTAGAGCACTAGAGAGTAGAGTACCAAACTCTTCCCAATACATTCCTTTATACAGGGCAGAAACTAAACTCATAGCTCATTCCACTTTACATCTGCTCCTCTGCCTGGTTTTAACTCCCTGGAACATCCTAGTGTCCCACCCTCTTGTTCTGATTACTGGCCTCCTTTTGTGTGCTATAATTTAGACTGCAAGTTTCTTGAGGGTAGAAACTGCTTTTATTAATTGTATCACCAGCAAGTAGCACAATTCCTGGAACATAATAGGCATTTAATAAATATTTATTGGATTGAGTTAGCGATTAAATCATTTTTAATACCATTTTTATACTAATTTAAGTGCACAAATATTGAATTCTCCCAATATAATTTAAACTTAAGGGAATGATTTGTGCAATAAATTTTCATATGTCAAGATAGAAGCTCATTGACTAGGAAATGCTTTTTAAAATGTGATATATAAATATAATCAGATACTTCTGTGTCATAAATAATAAAGAATTATGAGAAGCATCAGGAGATATAAAATAATGCAGAGTGAAGTAAACAGAATCAGGAAAACAATGTACAAAATGATTACATTGTTACAACAAAGAAACTAAACATTGTTTTAATGAACAAACTTGTCACAAAAGAAGAAAGGAGAAAATATACTCTTTACCTTCTTTGATAGAAGCAGAGGATTATGGTGTGGAATATTAAATACAGTCAAACCTAGTTAATAATATGTTCATATATTTATTAGTTTTGATGGATTGTCTTTTTCTGCCTTTTCTTTCTTTATTACTTTTTATTGGAAAGCCAAACCTATTGAATTAGAAAAGGGAGAAAGTATATTTTTGGAAATAAAGATGAGATATAAATGAGGATATACATGCATATGTATATGTATATGTATATATATCCATATATATACACTCATACTTGCAAAAACATATAATAAAATGTTAAAATTAAAGAAAAATTTAAAACCCCAATACTCATCCCCATAACTTACACAGAGTAGACATTTAATAATTGTTGTTTTAATTAAGTCCTATAGAGTTATGAGTTAGGATTAGATAATCATTATTGTACCAGGAGAATGTTCATTGCTGGTAATACATTAACCTGATCTTGTTTCTATCCAGGAGCCCAATGCCAAATAGAACTATATTGCTTAGGGAAAGTACAAATCAAAAAGTACTGTGAATATAACTACTGCATGCTATGTAATAGATTTACAAGAGAATAAAACATCCATTCTTATTCCAGCCTCAACTTTATGAGTTCATGTGTTCATTTCCAGATTAAAGTATCAAACTAAATGTAATGTGACTATTTACAATTGATGTTGATTCCTTTTCTGTAATTTTAGTTGTGGAGAAGGGTAGGCAGGAGTAAAAAATTTGCTGCATTCCTTGTAAGAAGTTATGGAATAAAGCTCCTTCAGAACTATTTATTTTTCCTTTGGGAAAAAAAAAAACTACACTTAACAAATATCAAAGAAAATGAACATTTCCATATAGATTATAGAACAAAAAGAGGATTGTATGTAAAACCATGAATCTCAATTATGGTGAGCTTATTGCTTTTCTTTTTAAGTACATAAATATATATAATACATTCAATATGACATTTTCAAAGCAGTCCCACCCATTTATGATTTCTTTGTTCTTTTTGGGATTTTTCGGGGGTAGGCAAGGAACCTTATCTCCACCCCCCTACTTTCTACAAACCAAGAGAAAAGGAAGGAAAATCTTTCTAACATATATGCATAACCAAGCAAAACAAATTCCCAATTGGTCATGTATAAAAATGGAAGTATTACTCTACATCTTGTGTCCATTACCTTTCTATCAGGAAGTAAGTAATATTATTTACCTTTGGTCCCTTGAAATTTTGTCTACTCTGTATACTAATCAAAGTTCTCAAATTTCCTAAGACAGCCTGGTAAAGTTTCTGAAGAAATCTTTTGGGTATTAATGTTAGATACCTCAAAAAAAGATGTCAAGAAAAACAATTAAGATTTAGCAGATACAAAAATATCTATTTATATGACTGTTTTCCTTCCTTTCTTTCTTTTCCTTTCCTTTGTTCCCTTGAAAACTTTCATTTCTCATGATTCCCCACCTTTTTAGAAGTGCAATTTAAGTGTACTTTTTTGTTTATTAAGACTTTTCTTTATAAATATCTATTGGGGATGGGGTAACTGCATCAAATTCTCTGATACTTCATGGTAGCAATTGGTACAAGCCTATTCAGAATTCGGACAAGCATTGATCACTTGCCTCACATGACCATTGTTGTAATTTCCTTAGTTAAACTTCCTACTCAAAATTTGAGGATCATTTACATATAAGCATTAGACCAAGATGAATATGAAATAGTAATTCCAACTTTATACTTTACTTCCTGCTTATATTTGACTTATTATTGTTCTGTTTTCCACAATGACTACATTGACAAAAAACCTTATAGATGTAATTGATGATACAGTGGAAAGAAGAATAGATTTGGAGGCGAAGGAACCAGGATTTGAAATAGCCCTTGCTATGTGATATCTCTTGACTTTAGTTTCCTCATTTTGAAAATCATCTCTAAGGCCCTTTCCAGCAGTAAGACTATGCTCCTCTGACCTGCTTGTTGAATTGAATTTAATTGTTCTTTAAAATGGGCCTGGATTCTATCAAAGTTGTCTCAGACTAACTTGCCATAACTATTTCTAACTAAATGCCCTATCCTATTATGGAGAAAATGAAAGACATTTTAAACCATTTGCTTAAGATATTTTTCATACACAGTGTCATGACATGCCTTTATCTATGGGTGTTTGTTTACAAAGAATAACAGGCAGTTTTTATTCCTTGGAGGGGAGGAAGGGAGAAGAGAGTTGTATTTTCAATACACTGAGATTTGACCTGTAAATCTACAGAAATTCTGCCATCCAGACCAGAGCAAGTTTCTAATTTCCCTGAATATTAGGAACAACAACAACAAAAGAATAATTCTTAAACTCATAATCATATCTCCTCTTTTGAGTTTCTGAAACAATATTGGCTCCCTCTGGTGGCCAGAGTGTGATGAAACACTGAATTCCTGACAAACACATCAACACCTTGAACTAGACATGTTTAATTGTGCCCAAATACAGGTGGATATGCTGATAAAGCCTCAATATTCTTTATACTCATGGCGTAAATTAGTGTCTAACAGTTTTCCAGCAATATGTAATATGGACTAGAAATTTACAACATCAGGTTTGGAATCATAAGACAGGTTCAAATTCAAACTGTGTGACTTTGAGCAAATTAAATTCTTATCAGTGAAAGAAGAAAATTAAACTAAGTGGTCTCTAACATTGGTTCCAGCTCCAAATCTAGAATTCTATAGGTTCTCCTAGGCAAATTGCTATTTATATGTTTATAACCAAAAAGTCAACCAATTTAATATAAAAATCTAACAAGAAAAAGTAAACATATAAAGGGGAAAGATTTGTTCAGGTTTTATTGTTGCTCTTCCAAAAGCAATATAAGCAGCATCATATACTTATTTAGCATTCATATTACACTTTAAAATATAAATCACTTAACATTCATTATTTAGTATTAAAAATAAATCTGTAGCATGGTCAATACTGAACTATTATAGATTTAGAGCTAGAAAGAACCATAATGATTTCTCTTAGTAGATTTTTTTTTTTTTTTTTACAGAAAAGAAACCTGAAGCTGGGAGTAGAAGTGACCTTGTTTAGGCCAACAAAGGTTAAGTAAGTAAAAGGGCTGAAAGTGAAGTCTAACTCTTCTAATACCATAAACATTATTTTTCCCACTGTACCACACTTAGAATTTTTTAGAAAGCAGGAAGTAAGACAGAAAGAATATGTCATCTCTTCTAGGTCAATCAGTACATCATATTACATATCTTTATATATGTATACATATATATACATATATATATTTGTCTCATTTCAAACTTGAAATTCTTTAAAATAATTAGTCTAATACATTTTCACTGAGTTATTATATATACATATATAGATACACATACATACATGTGTTACATATATATGTAAGTAAAATCTGAGCCTCAGTTTTCCTCTCTGTAAAATGAAAATAAGTTCTCCAAAATTATAAAAAAAAAAGGATTCAAAAAGAACAAAACCAGCAAAAATCTTATCTTGGCATAAAGAGCACACTATCTATCCCAGAAATTCTGAATTGGGGAGCATGGTACTAATGAACTTTGGAACATTACTCTGTTATTTCAGATCATTAAATTAGAATTAGGTCAGGAAATAGCCTGCATACAATTTCCCTATTTCTCATGGATTCAAACATTTAGTTAGCACCTACTATGTGCCAGGGATTATACCAAGGTCTGGGAATAGAAAGAAAGGTAAAAGATTGTCCCTCTCTTCAGGGAGTTGAGAGTTTAATGAGGGAGACAACATTCAAGTAACTATATTCATACAAACTACATGCAGTATAAATTCAAAGTAATCAACAAATGGAAGAGATTAAGACTGAAGGTGGGGAAAGAAAGGCTTTCTGTAGAAAGCAGGCTTTTAGCAAGGACTTGAAGGAAAGCAGGCAGGATAGAAAGAAAAGATGAGGAAGGGAAAACATTCCAAAACAGAAAGAAGAAAACGATTTAAGATTTTAAGTATTTCCAAGTATAGATAGCATAGCTTTGTAGATGGAGTACTAGGTTTATATCCCTGCTTCTGACATTGTCAAGCCATGAGACCCTAAGTAAGTTACTTCACTTAGCTGACTGTTAATTCCATAGGAAATGAATGCATGAATTCACAAAAAAAGCACACGAATTCACAAAAACAGCACACAGATTTATTAAGGACTCACTATGCATCTGAAATTATGCTAAGTGCTAGAAATACAAATGTAAGCAAATCTATCCTTGTTCTTAAAAAGCTCACATTTAAATAGAAGACAATACATTGGAAATTGGGGGAAAAGGTTTATGTGAAGTGGCTTGATTTGGAAATGGAATTCATGGTGGTCTTTGTTCTAGGCAAAATAAGATTCAGGCTCACCCCTCAAAATCCAGAAACTCAGGGACAGATTCCAAGTTCTGATGGGAAAAAAAAAAAGAGGACAGCCATCTAAAATAAGTCACAGTTATGTTGTGATCACCATTTTGGAGAGAGTTCCCATGCAGGTGTTCTCCCAAATGGCAAATATCACAGATCCTTTCTCTATTTGCATAGCATTTCAAGTAAAAATGCATTATTGCAAATAGCCACTTACTGATTCAAATAGTAACTATCAGGTGAGCAGAAAAACAGAGTAACATTTTATTATTATTTCCATAAGGAGAATGATCCAGTTAAACAAGATGTTCACTGCTGAGTTAATTTAATTACAGAACTGGAAATATTAATTTATTTAGAACAATCCCATGCTGTCATACATGGGATCATAGTACCTATCAGTAATTCAAGTCAATAAACATTGACAAAGTGTACAAGGTGAGATGACTTGGCATAAAAATGTAACCTCATGATCCTTCCAAAATTATGAGCTCATGCACAATGGTTCAAACACTCTCAAAGTAGTTATTAGACTTAAAGGGACAGGGGACATTTTTTTTTCACTTTCTAATTGCCTCTCCAACTGGAATCATTCAGTGAAATTCTGCTTTGTTCATACTGGATCTTGCATCTACTTTTCCCCAAATGGTGATAAAGATAGCCACAGCCCCCCCTGCCCCAGAATTTAAAGTAGCTCATGAAAAGTAGACATGTGGCAGCCTTTATTTCACCCTTAAGAAAATGTAATGGTCTTCAACCAGCCCAAGTCAGAAAAAGAACTTACGTGAAAAGAACTTATCTCCTTTCAGAGAAAACTAAACTTGGGAGTTGCTATGAGAGCAATTCTTTGATGTTCTTGTAAGCCTCTCCCTATTTCCTGAATTCACACATTTCCTCTAATATACAAATAGTAGTATTCCATAAAACTCTTCACCTTCCTAAAATTAAACTTACTTTAGGTGCAGCTAAAAAACAATAATATCTTTCCCATCAAAATGGTATCATCTGAGTAATTGTCAATGCTCTGCCTCCTAAATAAGATGTAGCCCAGAAAGCACAAAGTACAAATTCAACCTCCCCCCTCCCATCTACCAGTTCTCTTTTCAAACTATTCAACTTATATCTAACTACTGTGTCTATATTTATATTTTATTCTCTTTGTAGTTATATACTTATATGTTTACTTTTCTTCTCCACTTCAATATAAGTTTCTGTGGGGGTTGTTTCTTTTTATGTATTCGTATCACCAGCATCTAACAATGCCTAGTATATAGTAGATGCTTAATTAATATATATTTTTTTATTTTTTGATATGCTGTCAAATCTTTTTGTCTTTTCTCAAGTAAATACCCCTCTCTCGTGTCTTATCTGGGATCATTTATCTCTAAGCACTTGACTTATTTGAATTGTATATATGTGTGTATGTAGTTAATTCCAAATAGTTTTGAACCTATTTCTTCTTTTTCCTGCTTTATTGTCTTTCTGTTACCCACAGCGACTACAATGTAATGTTTATGCTACTCATGATAGTAGAAAGAGTAAGTCAATAATTATGAATTAAGTGTCTACTGTATATAATAAGTGTCTGTTTCTCAATGCTGTGCTAGGCATTGAGGATACCTTTTCAAAGAATGAAACAATCCCTACAGCCAAGGAACTTACATTCTAAGGAGGGAGGAAATTACAAACATAATACATACTTATCCATATATTATAAGGATATTCCAAAGGTCTGCACAAAGAGCCTTGGGACACCCTGTATAACAAAGTTCAAGAAACAAATATGTGAAAAGTAGTTAAATATGTTCATTTGGGAGGAAAATACAAATAGTTGAGGAGAGTAGGGAAAACTTTATGCACACAAACATACATATACATATACATGGACACACATTTGAGTTTTTGTTCCAGGAAACAGTTTGAATCATTGAAAGGATTGTATAGTTTCACAAAACTACTCATCATTCTCTTTAGCTAATTTATTTTGTGACTCAATTCCTTGTCCATTTATAGTTCTCAGGCCCCAATACATGCACTGATGTACTAAATCAGTGGACTATTAATCAAATTATATGTCATAATCTTATCAATAGATAATTTTCATCCATTTAGTATTTTTCTGTATGGGTTGCTCTATTAATAATCTTTTGAGTAATTCTGGATCTCTTCTATCCTGATAAGCTCAGGCATCTGAAGAGTGACATTACCCTCTCAATCCACCAATTCTGCTTCCAAATAGCTATTTATCTATATCTATATCTATCTATCTATCTGCAGTCTTAATAGCTGCTATAGAGAAGGGGCCAGACATCTCTACATTGCCAAATAACTGCCACTCACAAGCACAGCAAATCAACCTAGTCAAGCAAGTTTCTTGAGAAACTGAAAGATGTCAGTATAGATCAAAAAAGCCAAATAACCACCAAGCATCTTGACTGCCATCCTTCTTCATACGCTGATGGGGATAGCCCAGAAACCTGAACCCAGGGGCCCTTGAAAATGTGACATTAAATAATAACATTAAGGAAGAGTTTTTACCACTTTAAAAACTTTAGATAGTCTTTAAAGATAGACAGACAGACAGATAGATAGATTTTCACTTGATCCTCACAATAATCCTGTAAAGTAGGTGCTATTAATTATCCCCATTTTACAGATGAGAAACCTGAAGCTGAGAGAGGTTAAGTAAATTGCATGCTGCTCAATTGTGTGGGTAATTCAGCTAGTCACAAGCTAGTGTGTATCTCAGACAGGAATTTGAACTTTAATCTTCCAAGTCTTTATTCTAGTCACTATGCTACTCACATTTAACTTAAGTGACCTAAGGTTTGCAAAGCATTTTAGCTTATATTATGCTCACAGTTACAAGCAAGCCTATCATTTTTCTTTATTTAAAGAAGAAAGCCACTTGCCAGATTCATAGGCTCATAGAGTTAATAAACACTTGAGGTGAGATTAAATCATTTCTCTTGACTCCAAAGACAGATCTCTCTCTATCCTCTCCACCATTCTCCATTTCAAGAGTAGAAAAGAGCATTAACTCAAGATGGAAGAGTGATGCTGAGTATCGAAAAAGCCTGGGATTAGAATGAAAAGATCTGCATTCTAGTCTAAGCTTTGTCACTAACTACTGGCTGTGTTGCTTTCACCAAATCACTTCATACCCTCATATAAGTCAGATAGCTAGGTTGTACAACAGATAGAGCACTGTCCTTGGAATCAGGAAGATTCGATTTCAAATCTTACCTCTGACAGTGTGACCTTGAATAAGTAACTTAAGCTCTATCAGTCTCATTTTCCTCAAACCTACCTTCTAGAATTGTTGTGAATATCTAATGAATAATATTTGTAAAGCATTGATCACTATCCTTCACACATGGGCAGTATACAAATGTTAGCTATTCTTATTATTTTAATACTCAATTTCCTCATATATAAAAGAGGATCAATAATATTTGTCTTATCTATTATCCTAAAGCTCTTGTGAAGATTACATGGATGAACAGTCCTGAAATTGCTTTGAAAAATGTACACCCCATTCAAACATAAGTATATCATATCATTCATTTACTAAATGTTTCTTATTACAGTGTAGGAAACCTTTTACTCTATTACCTGCCTACTCAACACCAGTAGCTTTGGAAAGTTCAAGGAGAGTTTGGAATAACTGTTTGTTAGAATATTGAGGAAAACAAATCAAATTCATGTTGAGAAAGTACTTTGTTGCTTTTATATTCCTTTCATCCTGTAGGCTTGTGATTATAATTGTATTCTATTGCATTATATTAGTGGCTAAGTGACACAATGGATAAAGTACCAGAATCAGAAAGAATCATCTTCATGAGTTCAAATGTAGCCTCAGATAGTTACAAGGTGTGTAACTCTGGACAAATCACTCAATCCTGTTTCCCTCAGTTTCTTAATTTGTGAAATGAACTGGAGAAGGAAATGGCAAACTACACTAGAGGGTCACAAAGAGTCAGACATGACTAAAAATGACAACATTGCATTATACTACTATCCACTTTTTATAGATGAGGAGACTATCAGAAAGGGGAAGGGACTTGCCAATAGTGACATACCCAGTCATCATGAATACTGGGACTTGAATTCATCTTCTAATTCCAACTTTTAAATATTTACAGATAGAGATTTGTAAATATACAGACGTCGATATATATGTGTAGGTGTGGGTATATACACACATTCTTGCATTTATGCAATTTATATATGTGTGTGTGTGTATGCATATATACATGGACTTATATATGTGTTTGTATGTACATATATATTTTTTTCTACATATTTCCTATATATTGGAATAATTCTGATGTTCTAATGAAAGATCTTTAAAATTTTCCCCATGGCTATAGAAAAATTTTTCTGGAATAAGAGAAATATTTCATTAATTTCTGAGACTTTCCAAGATTAAGAGCGGGGAGAGAAGGTCGAATAGAAGTAAGGTGGGAAGAGAGAAAAACTTAATGAAATATCTTAATATATTACATTTTCAGATATTTGACTTTCTGACAAGGTTGGGTCTTTGAATATTTATAATTATTCAAAATTTTAGAAGATAGGGTGTTTAATATTTGATTAACCCTGGCAGAGTTGAAGAGAATTTCTAAATACATACATGAATGAGTGTTTTTCCCTCTCATTTCTCATGATAGCCTGTGAATTGTGCCAGTGGATTCTTCTACACAGAACAGGCTTTACTTTTTGAAAGAAAAACAAAAAAGCACAATTCAACTAGTTTGAGCCTTAATCTTAAAGACTGAGCTAATCTATTCTTCTCCTTTTCTGGTACAGAGGTATACTCACAGACCACTCTCATTCATGGTTCTCTTATCATTTAACAATTTAATTCAATATTTATCAAGGGCTTGATATGCACAAAGCACTGATATTGCAATCATGTAATATGATTGAGTGTGGGAATCAAAGGTTCAAGTTCACTAATAAATCCTTTTTATTTTGTTTCCTTTAATAATGACACTTTTTTTGAAGTTCATAAGGGTTTTGTAAGAAATAGATTGGCAAACTTAAAAATAAATGCAATCTTCGACATACTGACAAAAGCCAGAAAATCATGCATTAAGAATGACACAATATTTTTCCTCCAGGTCCCAGCTTTGTTTTGCTCAGTGATATAAATGGCAGCCTGAATGGCCTAGCATTTGTCAGTTTATGTCACAACCTTAATATTTAAACATGGGTCTTTTTTTGTATTCATTTTCTCCCCTCTAAAATCTTTTTGAAAACCTGCCAGCCCCAGATTGGCTCAAATAAATACAATAGGTCAAATATTCCTTTAAAGCAAAAACTGCTTTTCTCCCTTTCAAGTTGGGTTTTTTAAAAGCCCCTCACTTTAAATGAATTCTTTTCTTTTATATTACTTATAATCACAGTAGAGGTAATGTTATATTCTTGAATAACCCACTTTTTTTGCTCAGAATCTGATTCCAGTGTCCAATTTCTGGTGGCTTTATCTATAAACTTTTTATTTCCCCTATCATTCTTTTGTACTTAATAAACAAAAGAGCAAAGAATGTAGTTTTGTTTTCTTTTTTCCCCTCATTTTATAATGGGGGAAAATGCACATTTATTCTTGGAGGATTTAAATTTCTTTTTCTTGCATGTTTCATGTGTCTATTTGGAGGGGAAAAGCAAGATATTAAGAAGAGAGGATTTATAATTTTTAAGGTAGCATATCTAATTCAACATAGAAATAATTGAAATAAATTTTCCTGAAAGGAGATAATACTTTATTAAAAATTAACCATATGATCTTATGAGCTATGAGGGACTTTTAAGTAACTTGCCCAGATCACATAGCTATAAAGTTTTGAATTGTGCTTTGAATTCCTGAACTTAAATCCAGTGCTCTATTCACCACAGTCTGTAAATAGATTCATTAAAAGTTAAATGATTATCAAATTACACATGATGACATATTTCAAGTTCATATATATAGTCAAATTCAAAAATGGTTTCAAAATGACTAAATATCTAAAGAAAATATTTTAATGTTAACTACTGATTCTTTTTTT